>PVJX010011250.1:0-54163 GCA_004027295.1 Dolichotis patagonum | reverse complement strand
ACGTTGAGAATCAAGAGCAAAGAACCCAGCAGGGTGATTTAAAAATTTTGAGTATGGCTAGAAAAGAAGCTTCAGTAAAGCTGTGGACTGTAAAGACAGAGCCCAGATCTCCATTGCTGAGAAGGAACAGGAAAATAAAAATGATGGCCTGGGGGCATCACAAGAAGTGATGGCGGGTCTCCACCCTTTGTAACTTCAAAGACTTTGCTTGGAGGAGAAAGCTACAGATTAGTATTTGCCCTCCTGAATTTTGGACATTCCTTTGTATCCCTGTGTTTGTTCCCTTTTGAATGGTAATGTTTATCTTGTGCCATTGTATGTTGGAAGTGTTTAACTTTGCTTTCATTTGTATCGGGGCTCACAGCTAAGAGTCTGCCTTACATTGTGGAGGAGACTGAGACGAACTTTTCAGCAATGCTGAAACTGTTAGGACTTTGACAACTCTTGGAGATAGACTAAATGTCTTTCACATAAAGGATTTACGTGAGTCTTTGGGGGAATAGGGGTGGAATGCTATGGTTTGTGTTTGGATGGCCACCCCAAAGCCTCATGAAGTCATGGAGGTGGCTGAGTCTAGTGATTGGGATTGGTTCATTGTTTAGCACTGAGATTGGCGGTGCGAGTGCTGCACCCGCCCAGGGGCTGGGAGCCAGTATACAACAAAAGGGAGGGAAGGAGGCATGGCTTTTTCTTTTTACTCTTTTTGCCCTTGTCACTTGAGGCTGCCATGAGTGATTGCCCCTCAACCATGCCACCCTGCCTTGGAGCCAGATGAGTGTGGACTGAAACCTCCAAAAACTGTAAGCTAAATAAACCTTTCCTTGCTTCACTTTGGGTACCAGGTATTTTGTCTCAACAATGAGAGAAAAGTAACCAAGACAAAATTAGCAGATGTTCCCAGCTAGGGACAGAGAGCACCTTCGTTTTTTGCAGGGGGCAGAACCTGCTTTCTCCTCAGAGGCAGGAAGGCAGTGCTGGGCTTTGCCTTTACGCCATCCCTGGTGGGTAATAGGTGCGCTGGGTGTAATTGGAAGCAGCTGGTCCCTGAGCGGTGTGGACATCTGCACTGTTCAAGGTGGGCTTGAAGGTGCAGCCTGATCAGACTTGAGGTCCCACTGGGAGTGGGAAGCATTGTGTCAGCTCGGCCTCGCCCATGTGCAGGGGGTTCCCCCTGCTGGGGTTCCCTAGTGAGCAGAGCAGTGACCTCAGTGTCCCAATCTGAGAGTCCCTGCGGGATTTGTGAAAAGAGGCACAGCACGCCAGACTCCATCCTTGTTTGTGAACAGAGAATCCCTTAGATTCGTGCTCAATTCCAAATCTGTTTGACCTCCCTATCAGTTTTCTAATTTCCTATCACCTGGTGCTCAGTCTCCAAGCACATGATCCCAAATATGAGCCAAAGCTGAGATCCCAAATCTGACCCACTGGGACAGATCTGAATAGGAGAAGGGTTTGACGCTTGATGCATATGTGGATATATTTTAGGGTTTTGCTCTTGGTGCTGTTTTATTATTTGTTTTTGAATTTCATGGTATTGGTAGAGCCAGCTGGGTCTTCTGGCATCAGGATAAGTCTAGAAATAAGAAATCTGCTAGTAATGAGTGGGTTCCCCTGCCTGTGTCACTCACACTGTTCCAGAGCAGAGAGAGCTCTCAACCAGGAGGCACCTGGCTGCAGTGAAGTGCAACTCACCGCCCGCAGTGGCTCTCGTGGTCTTCCCAGCATGGCTGTGGCTGTTCGTGGCAGTCTCAAGCACTACATGACTAGGGAGGTTAGACAGGCTTTCCCTCGCCTTGCGACACTTGGGTAAAAGTTAGTGAGGGAGCTGAAGCCCAGATTTAGATCAGTGGTTCCACCCACAAGCGCACAAACCAGTCACGTTTGTGGGTATCCTGCCCTTTACGGCTTAGACGGAGTGGAAAAGCCAGTTGCCATCAAGAGAACCCAGATTTGACTTAATCCCATTACAAAAGCAGAGGTAATTTCCCATGTAATGAGTGTCCCAATAAAACAAGTTGAACCAAAGAAGAAAGAAAATATCATAATGCTTTTGTGTTGACTGTAACCCTTTGGTGTCCTTGAATGGCTCCTTTATTATTTCTTCCAGCGCTTCTCACATGTGATGGGTATATGAACTGCCTTGAATCGGGTGAATCGGCTTGAAATCCAGGGTCTAAGTGAATGAGTGGGATGGAGGGGGGCAGGACACTAGGAACTTTATCCCATAGCTATGATGTTTCAAACTAAATTCAGGCCCTACAAATCTCATGCTGTTGGAGCATTTTAGTAACAAGTTTGTGTTGCATTATTATACTAAATTTTTAAATATAACTCAAATAAAAATGTTTGGAACTTTGAGACTTCAAGAGCTCCATAAAAGTAACTCAATACTTGGAATATGTCTGTAACTGCAGACGTACACACACGTGCCACACATCTGTGTGACAGTGACATTTTTATCTCCCCGTTTACTATGTCCACAGCCACTGTCTGCTGACAGAAAAATCCCCCCGTGACTCCATAGCAGTTAAAGACTATCGCTAAACTTATGTTCACTTGATAATTTTCTAGGTTGTTCATTACACAGTGAGTCACTAATTGAAAACTAATTGAAATGATCTTTTTAATTAATGTCTGTGTCCCCCATGCTTGGGAATGTGGTAAATAATACACTGTTAAGTCTAACTTTACTCTTGTGAATTGTGCCAAATCCCACCTGGACTTGTAAAGGAAACAGCATTCTAATTACAGGCAGTACACTTTTTAATTGAGTGTTAACTGCTGTTTGGGTCCCGTAAATGAAAATGTAGTCCTGAAGGATTTTTAGTGAAGCGTTTTCCAACAGTCGCTCCCCAGGTACCCATGTGGTACCTGGGTACCACATGCCTGGGGAAGGGGGCGCTGTCATGTCTTTGGGGTGGGGGGAGGCAGGGCACAGGGGCACTGCCAGCTCTGGTGGTCCCGCCTTCCGGTGCCTGCCTGGTGACAGCACACAGTGGCTCACCTGGGCAGACACGGGCTTTGCTATACTGACAGTAGATGCCAGGTGGGTGCCCTCTGCCCACATCTGCTCCTTGTGCCAGGTGCTTTTCATTGCCTATTCCAAAGCCTGCTCAGCTCACAGGGAAGCTCACTGCTCTTATTTTAACTGATCAGATAACCATCAGATAACCACAGCACAGAGACAGCGGAGTCCTTCCGTGTGGGGACCTGGCTGGGGTGTGCGTGACTTACCCATTCAGGGAAGGCAGAGTCTCCACTCGGGCAGAGGGCTGGGTCCCTGATTTTCAGGGTGGGGTGGGGCGAAGAAGGAGGCAGCAGAGGACCTTTCTATCAAAGTCACATGTAAATTTATCCATCAGATTAATGACTCCTTGTTGTCTTTCCTCCACGCGTTACCTTCTTACTCTGGGGACTGAGGCGGAGTGAGCAGCGCCCCTGCATGCTTAGCAAGGCCAAGGACGGTTTGCAAGTGCCTCTCTTTCACCGCGCGCAAACCAGGGGCAGACAGGCTCTGATACGACAGACCGGGTTTTGTAGGAAGTTACGTCTCGTCCAGGTTTTCCAGGGAAAAAGAATCAATAAAATATGGAGATAGGAGTGATCAAACAATTTGGTTAATGCTTAAATTTTTTTTTAAAAAAGCGTTATGCTGAAAACATTGCCTTTAATCCCCCTTTGAACACACTTAATCCCATGGTTCCTGCCACTTTCTGAAGCGGTTCTGGAGTCCTCTTTCCTGAGTGTCATTACAAAGTGTGATCAAAAATATGGCGCCCGCTCCTGCCACCTGCCATTGGACGGAGAGAGTCTGGTAAAAGCAGAACAGTGTGTGCTCGTCCACCTTATTCTCTGGATTGATTCGAAGTGGAAATGACCATGAAAGGGGAACACTTCGAGTTGATTCGGGACACTAAAGCAGCTACAATGGCATGACTAAGATGCTCATGAAGAGGATTCCGGAACCGATTCAGGAAGTGGCGAGGATGACGGGATAAGTGGGTTTGAAGCGAGAGGAGTATGCAAAGCAGGATCAATGGCAATGTGTCTTTGACTGAAATAAATTATTTTGAATTTATGCATTCGCCGTATTTTTTATCGCACTGCGTATGGGTGTGGATCCGGATATGGGAGGGGAGTCGTTAGGTGGGCTCACAGGATTGTGGAGGATCAAGAGTCCCATGACAAGACACCTACAGACTGGTGCCCCTGGGGTGCTGGCGATGGCCCAGTCCAGTACGGAAGGCCTAAAGACTGGGGGGCACCAAGGCCGGTTCAAAAAGCCCAGAGTTCTGGCGGCCAAGAGCCAGAGAACGGCGTGTGCCTTCTCTGGGAGGAGACATCAAGTCGCCACTGCTCTGATTTGCTCCTGGGGCCCCTGGCCGATTAGGTGGTGCTGCCCACACCAGGGTGAGTTTCCTCACTCTCACGTCACACAACACTGTCTCCCAGAAATAGGTTCCCCACACCCTCAAGCGGTGATTTACCCCATCGGGATGAGTCCTGACACTAACCATCTCGGGAGTGTGTTCGGAGACCTTGGATGTCCATGAGGCCATCGCAAACGGCCACGTTTTTCAAGACACCTTGGAACCTCTTCGTTACATAACATCGTTTCTAACTCAGTTACCAGTTTGACTCGAATGAGCCGTCCCAGTAAGGAGGAGGCTAAGGATCCTTAGATTCCTCCCTTTCATTTGTGGATTTCAGTTTTCCCTGGTTATCCTGGAGGAATGCACAGGAGATTTTATCATTGTGGTGTTTGTTCAGCGTTGGCTGAAGCCCGTAAAGTGAAAAAGCAATGCAGAAATAATACAGAGCAACAGAAGAAACCATCCTTGTACTTGTCAGGCCTCATTCCCCTTGGAATCTGGATTCTGACCTTGTTCTATCAGGGGAACCACAGCGAGCGGATGAGTTGATTAAAGCTCTGCTTCTCTTTTCTCCTGTAGGAAATGAGGATAATTATAGTTACCTGCACCCCTAGGGGCCTGTGAGTCTTAATTACTTAATATTTGCAAAGTGTTTGGAGATCTTTGAATTAAAAGTGCTGAGCCGTGGAACCCAGTTTGCTGTGATCATAACTGGAATGCAGGTTTGAAGCTGGACCTCCCCCACCCGCCTCTGCCCTGTCCTCTCGTGGCCTGGCCACTGCCCCCTGCTGGGGAAGCCGACTCCAGCCCAGGGCCCACACTCTGGGAGCTGCTTGGTGTCCGTTTCTGCAGCTGGGTAGAGACAGGACTGCAGTGTGGGGAGCTGACTTCACCCAGGCTCCACCCTGTGGGGGCTCCGGCTCCCGGGGAGCTGCTCTCCACGCTGGGATGCCCTCCTGGGCTCTTTCTTAGAGCCTGCAGATGGTGCAACCACGGCTCATCTATGCTTTTAGAAAAATGCTTATTTTTGTGAGTCAATGTTTGCAGTAAATGGTTACCTTCCTCATGGGAAGGTGGTCCATGTACACAACAGGTCTTAATGTCATCTCCTTCCACTTCTCTCCATCTCCTGGTCCCATTCCCCTTTGCAAAAGAGCTATCTCCAACCAGGCATGTTGGTGCACACCTGTAATCCCAGCACTGAGGAGGCTGAGGCAGGGGGATTGCTGTGAGTTCGAGGTCAGCCTGGGCTACAGAGTGAGTTGAAGGCCAGCCCAAACTGCATAGCGAGACCCTGTCTCAAAACAAAACAAACAAACAAAAAGCTATGTCCCTGTTTTCTGTTATCTATGTTTTTTATGTTCTTTATTTATACTTTGGGTCTCTCCTGTAAAAGAAAACGTGATTTTTTAAGCTTATGTGCCTGATTTATTTTGCTTAATATTACGGTCTCAGTGTACCTCTATTTTCCTACAAATGACTCAGCTCTGTCCTTCTTTATGGCAGAGTAGTACTCCATGGTGTGTGTAAACACCACATGTTCTTTATCCATTCTCTGCTCATGGGATTTCAGTTTTCCCATTCCATTCCCATTGGAATGGAGTTTCCCATTCCACTTCCAAGATTTAGCAGTTATGATTTGTGCTGCCATAAACATGCTCGTAATATGTCATTAACTCTTTAGGAAGACACCTAGAAAGGACATAGCTGATACAAATGGGATTTCTGTTTTTAGTTTCTTGAGAATGCTCCATCTAATTCTGCCCCTTCCTAGCCCAGCCTGCTCTCTGCAGATGCTCGCTGCACACACCCCACTGCCAGGGCTCCTTGTATCGGCGTCTTCCCCAGATGCGCCAGGTTGCCTGCAGGCTGCCACACAAAGCACTTCTGTGCTGCTTCCCAGAAGCAACTTCTTTCCCTTTCTAGAGTTTTACTCATGCTGTCCCTGGGACATCCATTCTCAGGTTTCACCTTTTCAGCTGCCCGCTTTTCTCCTAGACTGTAAGAGTGGGGGTAGATGTCAGATACTGAACAAAGGAAAGCAAGGCTGGTGTATCACTGCAGTGAACACTGGACACACTGGACACAAAGGAAATACTTTTAACACTGACTTCCACGTTACCACTGAGACAGTGTCTTAACAGGTTGGCATCATGTATGTTAGGGGTTAAATATTCATTGATAATCTCTTCAGCATTCTCTTTGGCTGTCTAACACGAGCCACTGTATATCAATAAACTGTGCTTTCCTTGATGATGCGCTCACAGACTGGGAACAAATAAACTGCTTTTTTTTTTTCATTTGTGTATTCCTGCACTATCTGTAATGTTTGGTTCTCACCTTAGTTTTGGCCCTGAAAACTTGGGGCCAAACGCACCTCAGTGTTTGCAAGGCTTTCCTTTGGAAGAAGACTGCGTTGTCTAAAACTCTGCCCACTGGAGTGGCTGAGGCCTAAAAAGCTGCAGGATCTCTGAGACCAGGATTCGCCCTCCCTGAAAAGCAGTGCTGACTCCCAAGATACATACTGCTGCAGAGAACTGTGCCTGTGTTCCCCAAGCCCCTTCTCCGTCTCAGCTTCTCTTACCCCTAGAGCTAATATGCTGCAGCTGGCAGAGTGTTGCTATGTAAGAGCTTGGCTCAGGAGATGGGTGATCTGTTAGCTTTGTGACACGTGACAGAGCACGTAACCTCTCTGGAATTGCCACATCTGTGTAATGGGAATAACGTACCTTTCCTATTCCTAGTAACAATCGAATTAGATGGTGTTTCTGGATTTTCCAGTGATCTACAACTTTTTGGCACTAGGGACTGGTTTTGTGGAAAACTTTCTCCCTACTCGGGAGAGGGGATTTATGAATGGTTGCAGGATTGGAGGGTGCACCCTAGATCCTTCACATGCACAATTCCCCGTAGAGTTTATGCTTCTATGAGAATCTCATGCTCAATGAGCTCATAGGAAGTGGAGCTGGGGCAGTGATGTTAGCAATGGGAGTGGCTGTAAATCCAGATGAAACTTGGGCCATTCACCCACAATTCATTTGGGGCTGCTGTGCAGCCTAGTTCTTGACAGGCCGTGGACCATACTGACTCTTACTGCCCCACAGCCTGGGGAGAAGGGCCCCTGGTTTACAGGGATGTGAGTTACTACTGGGCTGCAGCAAGAATATAATGCTACTGAGAACATTCTTCTGGGTAAATGGTTGAGTCTTTGAGTCATGAGTCACACTCAACTTATTCTCTACCTGGCTTACTTTCTCATTGCTCCTATGAAGTAAGCTGTATTTTCTGAGAATGGGGTAAGGAAATCTTCTTGGCATTTTACAGATGTGGTGGAAGGATTACTGTGAGTAATGGAACCAAACTAGATATCACCAGTGAATGTGCTCAGTAGAAACAGGCAAGCAAATTAAGGCTTTGCAGAGGCAGCTGAAGGAGAAAAATGTCAGCATTATAGTGGAAGCTCTTAGTCTCTTAAGATTTTCTAATGTAGTATATAAAACTACTCATTGAAGAGCTGGATGAGTAAGAAAAAATGGAATTAAAAGACTGAAAATGCACAATTTTGCTTTCTCATTGTCACTACCAGTCCTACTTTCTTGTCTTCCATTGATCCTCTGGGAACTGAGCCACACTGTAGCAGCCAAGCACTTAGTATGTTGCAGTGTTACTTATTTTTTAATCACTCAAATAAAGTTTTACCCCATTAGAACTCAATAAATTGTTTGTGGGTGATCATTATCATCTGTCTAATTCCTCAGCAATTATAATTCGATGATAGCTTGGCCTGTCATTTAGCTAAGAATCTCAGGGTGCTCTCTGATGCCTTCCAAATGAAACAGCTTATTAGGAGAGCTGTGTTAAAACTGTCCTCTCTCTTAGTTTAATGCACCTTGTCACAGTTTAGATCAAGAGTATCTCCCAGAGGCCTCGTGCACGCATAGGCAGGGCTTCTGGACAGCGCCGGGATCGAGAGGGTTTTAGACAGAGCTGGCTCGCTCTTACGATGTGGGGTCTGGTCAGGTTGGAAGAGGCGGGTCACTGGGGCATGACCTGGAAGTGTTCCTCTCCTTCTTGTGCCTCCCTTCCCTCTGCTTCCTGGCCGCCAGGCTGTGAGCAGCTCTCCTGACCCCAGGGTCTTCACCACATTCTTCCCATCTTGGAGCTTGGTCAACCATGGACTCTCAAAGCCGTGAGCCCAAATAAACTCTTCTCCGGAAAGGGTGGGTGTTAAGTATTGTGTCCCCGTGATGAGAAAGTGACCAAGACGTGCCTGTTGGTAAGCTGTTACTGAACACCACCACTGGTGGTTAATTTTCCCCATGATTAGTAGCATTTGGGGGATCAGACATGATCTATTCCGTAGGAGAGCTGACTTCCTGAGTGAGGTATGGCCATGATTCATGGTACCTACCGCTGACATGTGCAGAGAGTTCTCAATAAGATGATAACAGGAGAAGTAAGAGGAGACAGAAGGTGGAATCTGCTGGATTAGAGAAGGCAGTGATTGTGATTTGACTCTCGAATGCAGCCATGAAAGATAAGCAAGATTTAAAGATGGGGGAGGAATCTTGATTGACTGATTACTTGATTGAAGTTGTAATTTACCCACAGAGCAGAATAAGTCAGTCCCAGGCAGTACTGATCCGACCTCTGGCCTAATCAGAGCAGGAATGACCAAGCATTGATTCTACAAGAAAATCAGCTGAGTAGGGTGAGGCAGCTTTTGGAGGCATGGGACACCAGCGAGATGAGGCTAGAGTCACTCTACCAGAACAAAAGAGCCATTTCCAGGGAGTGGCACGAGTGGGATGAACGTGGTCAGTCAGAAGTGGTTGTCAGGGTTGAACGGAAGACAAACAGTGCCCATTGCAGCAGGAGCTGGTGGGGGCTGGGCCAAGGCGGAGGCGGTGGGAGGGGAAGGTTTGAGACAGAGCAGGGGTTTGGCAGCCTTTTCTCTTTCCTGGTGCTTCATGAGTTGGTGTGCTTTAAAATGATGGCATCTTTGATTGGACGCAATACGGTATTAAAAAACAGCTGATAGCAGCAAGTCTCCGCCCATGTGATCTAGATGGTGAGAGTAAAGTCGTCCAAATTTGCATTCTTCCCTCGACCTCAATTTCAGTAGCCCCTTGGGTTATTCTAATTTGGACTGGGATGTTAGGAAAGACTTTTCATTATCGGGGTAAGTACCGCCTGCCCACAATAGAAGCCTCCTTGGAGGATCCGTTTCTTTGATGATACAAAATTCCAAACCTTCACAAAACTTCAGATATTAGCAGAATGAACACACGCATTTCATTCCAACCAGTTTGCCCTTCCTGATCTCAGATCACTACACAATCCGGGCGGCTCTGAGGCTTGCTGTTCCCGCACGGTGAGAGTGACCTTAGAAGGAAATGTGTTCCTGATTAGCAGTGAAAAACGTCTTTTGGTGGTAGAAAGCATTACCTCTTTCCAAAGTGGAGAACAGACACTTTGGCTTTTTAGTACTGAGTTTTCAGCCATTTCTGCACTCTGACCTCTAGACTGGAGGTAGGTGGCCTTGCTGCTTGGGGACACATCATGGACCGGAACATGTTCCCTTTTCTTGTGGTTATTTTGTACAGCATAGTGACCATTCTGTGTGCATGCGTATGTGTGTGTGTGTGTGCACTTGTGCGTGTGTTTGTAAGTCCAAGCTCCGGGGTTGAGAAGTAGGAAGCTGGTATCAGGGCTGGGGTGCCACTGCACTCAAGGGGCACAGGCTTCACCCAGGTAAGTGCGTCCCAAGGCCTTGGCCACCTGGCAGTAACCTCGGGTTGGGCCACAGGTACGCTTTTATTTTGCTCGTTCATCTGTGCTGACTGGCTCTTAGAGCATGTTTGTAGATGTGGGGCCAAGGTTAGCACAGAGCCACCCTCTGGCAAACAGGGAGAGATTAATTTTGTGGTGGGCTGTTAGGGGGCTTCCCAGGAAACTTGGAAAGCACAGGAAGAAGCACTTCCTCCCTGCCTGTTCCAAAGTGTGTAAAATACCACTCAGCCTTTTAAAGATATGATAGACACAGAGTTTACACACACACACACACACACACACACACACACAGTCACAGTTCTAGGAGAGGGAAGTGGGGCTTTCCTACCAGATCAGAGTAGTAGCCTGAAAAGCCAAGGCGGAGGCCTCAGAGGGTTGGTGGCAGGGCTGGAAGCCACCTTCCGTCCCTTTTCAGTGCTGGCTTTTCCAGCTTTCTCTGCACATGGCTTTCATGCCTTCCACCCCAGGAGCAGACACATCATTGAAAGGGATGTATAGAGATCGCTGTTGGGAAGTAAGTGTTTCGGGTGCCGCCCACCCAGCTGTAGGAGAAAGAACAGCGCTTCTGAGAGTCCAGAGTTTACACGTCGTAAACTCTTTTCACAACACAAGGCTCTTGGTTCCTTGTCGGGGAAACAGGATGGCCTCATGAAATGACCCCTCTGCCCTGCTGGACTCGCTCCTCTCCTCTGGAGAAGGAGGCGATGCAAAGGCCCCTTGCTGCTCTCGGGCTGCCGTCTGGTGGCGCTGTTCGTGCCTGCAGGTCACCAGCGGGACAGACCCGCCAGCCCCGCAAGGCCGGTGCTGTATCTGCCACACATTTCTGCGAAGCGCCATGTTGCTAATTAGGAAAAAAATTTACTATTACACTTGGAATTGTTGCTTAGTAACATTTTGATTCTGTGTTCCCTGTGACAGGCGGGGCAGAGATCATTAAAAATTAAACTTACAGAGCTGCTAGAGTGGGAGGCAGAGGAGAGAGGACAGCACGGTTGTTTTTTTTTTTTTTTTTTTTCACTTGCCGAGAAGCCCTTTCATCTCACATTTGTATGTTAAATCTCGGGGAAAGCACCGCGTGGCCTGGTTCCCATCACGCCACATAACCTGATTTGGGGGTGGTGCGGCTGGGGCCGGAGGAAAAACCCCCGGGCCGCGGATGGGTCTGGAGCTGGGGACCCCAGTGGAGCTGGGCACCCAGGGGCGGTGTGGCGGCCCTGAGACCGAAGCCCTGACCGCTGTCCCCTGTCTTTCTGTCGTCCCCGCAGTTCCACCAGGTGAGAAGAGTGATGACCATCCTTTTCCTTACTATGGTTATTTCGTACTTCGGTTGCATGAAGGCCGCCCCCATGAAAGAAGCCAGCGTCCGAGGCCCAGGCAGCTTGGCCTACCCCGGAGTGCGGACCCACGGGGCTCTGGAGAGCGCGACCGGGCCCAAGGTGGGCGCGCGGGGCCTGACCTCGTCCTCGGCGTCCTCGTCCTCGTCCTCGTCCTCGTCGCTGGCTGACACCTTCGAGCACGTGATCGAGGAGCTGCTGGAGGAGGACCAGAAAGCCAGGCCCCACGAGGACAGCGCGAAGGACGCGGACTTGCACACGTCCCGGGTGATGCTCAGCAGCCAAGTGCCTTTGGAGCCCCCGCTGCTCTTCCTGCTCGAGGAGTACAAAAATTACCTGGACGCCGCCAACATGTCCATGCGGGTCCGGCGCCACTCCGACCCCGCACGCCGCGGGGAGCTGAGCGTGTGCGACAGCGTCAGCGAGTGGGTCACCGCCGCGGACAAAAAGACGGCCGTGGACATGTCCGGCGGGACGGTCACAGTCCTGGAGAAGGTCCCCGTGTCCAAAGGCCAGCTGAAGCAATACTTCTACGAGACCAAATGCAATCCCCTGGGCTACACCAAGGAGGGGTGCCGAGGCATAGACAAGAGGCACTGGAACTCGCAGTGCCGAACTACCCAGTCGTACGTGCGGGCCCTCACCATGGATAGCAAAAAGAGGATCGGCTGGCGGTTCATAAGGATAGACACTTCCTGTGTATGTACATTGACCATTAAGAGGGGCAGATAGTGGCTTTACGCTGTATAGATTGTATGGAGACAAAAATTATCTATTTGTATATATACATAACAGGGTAAATTATTCAGTTAAGAAAAAATAATTTTATGAACTGCATGTATAAATGGAGTTTATACAGTACAGTGGTTCTACAATCTATTTATTGGACATATCCATGACCAGAAGGAAAAGAGTCATTTGCGCACAACTTTAAACAAAAAGTCTGCATTACATTCCTCGATCATGTTGTGGTTTGTTGCCGTTGCCAAGAATCGAAAACATAAAAAGTTTAAAAAAATTACTAATAAATTGCATGCTGCTTTAATTGTGAATTGATAATAAACTGTCCTCTTTCAGAAAACAGACAAAAAAAAGACAAACACAAAGATTTGAACCAAAACATTCCCGTTTACATTTAGACAGTGAGTATCTTCGTTCTCTTGTTAGTACTCTGTTAGTCTGTTTACTGCTTTTCACTTCTGAGAGCGTTGGAATTAAAACAATGCCAAGGTGCTGTTGTCATGGATTTACTGGCTTAGGGGATGGGACGGGAGGGGAATCTTTTGTTTGTTTTGTGTTTTTTTTTCTGTTTGTTTGTTTGTTTTATTTTATTTTATGACTATGATTTTTTTTTTAGTTCCCGCAGGGAGTAGGGATGGGGAAAGACTTCTTCTGTCCATTCTGGTTGACCCAAGATACCTTTGTATGTTGTAAAGATGCTGGCGATATCAATCAGATGACTGGAAAGTGGATACAAACAAAGGCAACAGACCCAACGCCCACACTGCACTCACTGCCCCAGTGACACCTCCCAGTCCGCCCGGACTGGGAACACTGCTTGATCCCAAAGACTCTTTGCTCAGGCGAATCTTCCCCTCCCTGGCCCTCCGCCCCGCCCTGTCTCTCTGTAATGTGAGGAAGAAAGTTCAGTTGCGCGCTTCGAAATCTTCCACTGCTTTTGTGAACGAGATGTGTCACACCGCGGCACGTGTGGAAAACGGTGATTGATTATTTTTTTTAGAAGAGAAAAAGAACAATTAAGAAATAACCCCCAAAGAAGTATTTTTTTATGAAGGGTCGTGTGGGTAAATCCCGGTCATGCTTTAAAAATCACAATTAAGCTTAGCAGTGTCCTGCCTGGGAGAGGAGCGCTCCGTATGACCCCAGGGACACTTAGGTCACACCAGGACCCCGCGCTGTCAGTGGCACAAGACAGACCGGCCCTGTGGAGGCCAGCAGAGCTGACAGGCTGGTTCCTGGCAGCGTGGAGGAGTTTCCCAGTGGCCACCCCAAGGTCCAGGCGGAGGGGGGAGGGTACTCGAGATGCTCCTCCAGGAGCGCCCTCCAGAGGTGGCCCCAGAGTGACCCCCGTCAATTGCTTGGACCTCGAGCTTTAAGTGCCTACATTATCTAACTGTGCTCAAGTGGTTCTCAGCGGAGGATCACGCCCAAACCGACTTCTGTTCTCCACCCCATCCTGGATAATTGTGCATAAAGTTGGAGGATTCGCCTGGAGCAGGTTCAGAGCCGAGGTGGCGCTTTGCGATCCAGAGCTCGACCCACTGAGGTCACAGACGTTCACTGCAAGAACACTTCCTTGCTTTGCCGCTAAACCGTGAGGAAACCAGGGTTTTGTCCGTTGAGAACATTCAGTTAAAGAAAGGAACAGGGAAAGATCCCAGGCTTTCGAAAGACCAAGGCCTGAAAGGATAGGAATCTGATCCAGAGACAAGCCTCGGGAAGATGCCTTGCTCTGCGGAAGAGGCCGGGGCGGGACTGACAGCACCTGAGTCCCCAGGGCCGGCCGCGGCAGCCCCTGCCCATCTGTCCGTTCCTGGACCCTACTTCCCCTCTGCCCTGTGGGTTAGGGGAAGCCAAGCTGGGAGCTGGGCAGTGCTCCCGGGAGGAAGGGACCCCAGTGAAAACCAGCGCTGAGCCGCTTTATCCACTGGTCCCACTTCCAAACCCAAAGACTTAGGAGGGTGAGGGACAAGGGAAAGTGGTGTCCCCAAGGGACCCAGGGGGAAAGAGTCCATCAGCAATGATTTCTGTGTGTTCCGTCTTTCATGTAGAACTAGCCTCTCCTTTACGGTTCCACCTGAATACCTGTCTTGGGAAGCCTTTATGTAGTATAGGTTTGTTTTGTGCCGTTTGACAATACTGGTAATTATTTTTAACCTACTGTAGAAACGCTTGGACTATCTGCTCTCTGTTCACTTTCTGCAGCTTCCTTTTGAACATTTATAAACCAAACAAAGTCACCATCGCAGTCTTAAAAGCATTCTAAGGACCAGATCTGTGACGTGGTTTTGTGGTAGACGTCCAGCAGCGGTGTGGTCCGTGGCTTTGTTACTAACGAGATGCATCGCGGTCACACGCTTGGTGATTTATGTCGACCTACAATTTATTTTGTGAAAACCTCTCTCTGTTGCTGTTTGTTCTCGTTCTGGTCTGTTCTGTTCTGTTCTGTTTTCGCTGTGGTCTCTGTGGCAGTGTTTTTATGCATGGCAACAGGCCTGTTGCTTTTTTTTATGGTGATTCCTATTGAAAATGTAAGTAAATGTCTGTGGCCTTGTTCTCTCTATGATAAAGATATTATTCACCATGTAAAACAAGAAAAAAATATTTATTGTATTTTAGTATATTTATATAATTATGTTATTGAAAAAAATTGGCATTAAAACTTAACCGCATCAGAAGCCTATTGTAAATACAAGTTCTATTTAAGTGTACCAATCAACATATAATATATGTTTTAAATATAGAATTTTTAATGTTTTTAAATATATTTTCAAAGTACATAAAATCTGGGGGTTCTTGGGTTTTTTTCTCTTTACGGTAAAACAAACATGAAAACGTGTTTTATTATAGATATGTGTGTTCCTTGCTTTTAGACCAAGCTGACTAGCATTAGCAGTCGAACAGACCCCTAAGGATGCTGATTTCAAAGCCTACTGAGGCCAGTCCTGCAGTCTCTGAGCTTCTGAGAAAGCCCAAGGCATGGGTCTGTCTCCTGCAGGAGGAGACAGGGGTGCCTTTTTCTAGGACACTTGAAAGTTTTCCCTGCTGAAGTGATACGCTTTCATCAGATACCAAACCACGTATCCTAGCAACATCAGGATCTATGCATTGGGGCTGGCTGGTCCTATTTGATATAAAATAACTGTGAAAAATATCAAAGTAGGTTTACTTAGGGATAATGAGAATAAATTGGTCCAAATTTAGAAAGTCAACAACTGAAAAAAAGCCACAGAAACTCAATATTTGGAGGCAGGTTACATACCCTGGGTTTAGAAATGATGCCATTTGCAATATGTGTTTGTATCCATTGCACTGATTTAATTTTTGTGTGTGGAGCATGCAGATTTTATATCACAGTACCCATGATCTAACAGATTGCTAGAATTTCTAAAAAGATTTGCCTCCGTGATGGCTGCCAAGCCTCTGGGTAATTTAGTTAAAGTGTTTAAAGTTATCACTAAATCTCGGGGAAATAAATGGGTGGATTCTAAATGAGAGAAAGGGCCATTAAGGAGGAAAAGCATCTGTTCCTACTCATCAGGTTCCCAATCCGAACACTGACAACCCACCCCAGAACGTGGTGAACTATATCTATGCAATGTACCCTTTCCGTTTCACACACATGCGTGCGCACGCACACACACACACACACACACGCAGTTTCCTCTTGTAGTGTCTTATAAACAAGGATCAGAAAAGTCATAATAATGACTTGTACCGCGTGAACGGGGGAACAGATTGAGTAAGAAGAGTTCCTTTATTCCAATCTGCCCAGAGAACCTGCAGCGGACTCTAACTGCAGGACAGTCCAGATGTCCAGACATAGGATTAGAACTCTGGTCACTTCTCTCTCAACTAGTTGTCATAGTCTATGAGGACTACAAATCGCTGGCAAAGGCTGAGTAGTTAGAAGTGAGGACCAAGTGTGACCTCCAAATTCCTTGGCGTTGAAGGAATTTGATAAATAAGGCCAAGCTTTCATGCAAAGACGAAATCAGAGAAGCAACAGCAGCCCAAAGGCAGCCGCAATGAATTAACCAGCATGGGGTTAGGGGGAGCAGCCAGGCTGACGTTACCCTGGGCGAAGCCGGTAACCCTGGGGACTGATTCAGAAGCTTGGAAATGACACAGGCCACTGCTTTGATCTATCATTTGTCAACTTATCAGTCAGCTTCTGCGGTCATTGGTCGTGTGTATGAAGTCTTCTTGTCCCCAAAGCGAGAATCAAACCCGCGGACCAAGGAGCCACCTAAAAAGTCTTCTAATTGGCAATACTAATTCTGTGGCACGCATCCCAGTTCTGAATGGGAATTAGAGCTAAATCTTAGAGTGAATCCGTCAGATTATCCCACGCTCATTTAAACGGTGAATGGATGCTCTGTGAAATGTACAGCATCTTCTGAAACAAGGGAAGCTTCAGGCCTTCCCTTGGCTCCAGCCAGTACTGTTGGCGGCCCTGGCGTTTGAGCCTAACGAGAAGACGGAGTCTCTATGCAGTCCGTTTCACACGCCTGCTGACGTGGCGTGGCTGACCCTTTGGTAAGCCATGGTTAAGCACAAACGTTGGTTAGGATGAGAAATAACGTGTACGTAACTCTAGGTCGATGGAATGATCAGCCTAGAAAGGAGTTTCTGTGAGTTTGATCCAACCTCAGAGTACTAGCCAGCAAAATTAGGGTGCGGTGGAGCGGGCCAGTTCTATTAGTTAGCCTTGGGTTAACTATTGATTTCAGGGTTGGCTCCATGGGTAGGGGGATGACTGGACGCTGGCCCTTGGTTTCACGGGACTGATGGTTTCACGGTGACCTCCCTGCCAGGGCAGAGTCGGGACAAGTCCAGGTGTCACCACTCAACCAGCCGGCACACATGGACACTCCGGCTGGTGAACGCCCGGCCCCACCTTCGTGTCCAGTCTTTATTCCCAATTCCAGCCATGATTATCTAGAAGAGAGTGCAGTCTCCCTGCGTCTTGATATGTGATTGGCTGTAGCCAGTTGCTGGAGAACATGTTTACACATTAATGGAAAAATGTGATCTTGGGCTGGGGATTTAGTTCAGCGGCGTAAGTGCCTGCCTGGCAAGCGTGAGGTCGCAAGTTTGATCCCTGGTACCAAAAAAAAAAAAAAAAAGAAAGAAAGAAAAACGTGATCTTTTACACCATCACATTCTTCCTTCACTTTTACACACCCCATCCCAGGCACTCCCCCGAGCCCCTTTACTAACTTGGTAAGCACAAGCTACCCGGTCAGGAGCTCCCCACACTGGTATTGTCTTTGCTGAATAACAGCAACCCTGAATATGGGTAACGGCAGAGGTTTGGAATTCTACAAGCCCGTCCCCCTGTGACTAAACCCCGCTGTGTGCGTGCTACGCAAGCCTCCGTGCTCAGTGTCTGCTTATGTGTAGGCTGCTTCTCTTTAACCCAGAACACTCAAAGTGTGTTGGGAAAATGAGCCCTGCCTCCCGAAAAATCTTACCTGTTTTAAGCATATAAACGACCCAGGAGTGCTGGTGGATTGAAGTCCGAGTTTGAAGAGTGCATTCTACACTTGGGACATAAGAAGCCAGGGCAGCACGGCGCTTTGGGGCTGGATTCTCTTTCACGCAGCTCCTTGGAAACCAGGAGCTGGTCTGTGTGCAATGGCTGACCCCAGGGAAAGTGTTTCGTCTCTTTTAAGTGCTCACATTTTGGAAAATTCCATCTCAAGTACTGCAGTGCACATTCACATTTATTTACTTAACCTGCATCTTCTGTTGAACCCCAATATTAAAAATAAATAGCTTCTAAACTGGGATTTGGAAAGGAGGAAAGGGCCATCAAATAGGAACCCTTACTCAGCAGAAACCTGTCCCCAGAGACACCAAGCAGGCTTTGGCTGGGGCTCCCAGCACCCACGCTTGTCTCCCTGGAGGAGCAAGGCGACTCTCAGGGTCTGTGGCCCCCTCCTCCAGCAGCGGCGCTGGGAACCGGTCAGAGTGCGGCTTCTTTCCAGGGCCCAGCAGCTGCCTCGGCCAGCCCCGCAACTATCCTGCACCCTCACAACCTTGACAGTCACTCGACAAAGGCGGTCGGGCAATCAGCCCTCCGCCGTTCCGAGGGGTCACAGGTAGAAGCGGCAGTGACCCAGCCCTGATCCCAGCCCTGCCTCTGCTTTCCAATGGTCCTGAAAAGACACCGTCCCCATTTCCACTTCCTGGAACACGAGAGCCACGGGTGCGCAGACGGGGAGCCAGGGATGCCCAGCGGGAGGACAAGGCTGTGTCGGGACAGTGCTCCGAGCATCTTGAAGCCCGCATAGGCACAGGTGTCAGGAGAGCTCACTGCACTTAGAGCTCACTGCAAAGCAGCCGCAGAGGAAGCGTCAGCCTCCAGCGCGGACTTGTTTGCAACACATCTGGGATGACCGGGAGCAGGGAGAAGCAGCAGAGGCAGTTAATAAGGAAGGTCACTCTGTCCTGGGAGCTGGGCTCTGCACCCTGCCCCGGCCCCCTGACCCTGCAGATGAGGCTGCACCAACCGTAAAGCCAGTAGTGCCCTGTGTGAGCCAGCTGCAGGCATCCTGCTGGGGACACCCCATCCCCAGCGTCCCCAAGGACCAGACTGAGAATGCAAAGGCAGAACCCTGCCCGAGAGTAGGCGTCAGGCCTTATCCCTGTTTCCTCCCGTCTCTGTGTGCGCGTGTGTCTGCGTGTGCACGCATTCCTGCTCCGCTTAGATCCCGGGCTGTGTGGAGATTCTCCATTCCTGTGGGGGGAAGGGGTCCAGATTCACGTCCCACCTGTGGGGTGACACGGAAACCTGGCTGGCCCGTTTCAGGTCTCACAGCTGCTCCATGCTTAGCTGTCCCAGGAGGAAAAGAACCAGACAGTTTAGGAAGTGAATTCAAGCTTGGAGATGCTACCACTCTTCCTACGTCGCCCCATCTGTGGGCAGAACAGACCACAGAGATTTGTGAGACGCTTGCGGGCAAGGGACACATTCTGAGTTCCTCACTGTCTGTCTCCTCGCGCCTGCATTGTGGGTGCCTTAGACCTGGGCACTCCGTGTGAGATCGAGATCCTGGCACCTTGGACAGGATGAGGGTTGGCAAAGGAGGTCTGTGTGTCACATGTAATTCTAAAAATGTCACTGGTCCGGTGACAGTCTGGCCAGAAGTGGCTTGGGAAAAGTGCCCAACAATTCTTCAAGGTGTGGACGTGTCCTGCATGACTCAGTGCCACTCACCTGTGTTTCATTCCTCTCCTGCGTGTTATAGGGCATGCTGCCCGGCAGAAAGAGAGATCAGTGTCCTTGACTGAGTCACAGCGTCTGTAGGTCCTCGACAGAGCTGCTGGGCTCACAGCCCCTGCAGTCGCTGGTTGTAGAAGTTGCTGAAACAGCCGGGCCTCAGTGCAGCTCCTGGTCTGTTCTTCACCAAGGATGCGCCGGGCCCTGCTCACCACACGGTCCTGCTGATCACTTGGCTGGGGCTCCTTTCTGGGAGGATGGCCACTAGGACGTGATGTCCCCACACGCCACAGGGAAGGCCATCCTGGGGGAAGCTCTGACATTCTACCTTCTGGCTGCCCGACCTCATCTCCCTCCCAGCCTTGGAGTCCTTAGCGCTGGGACAGAGGAATCCATTTTCCTTCTAGATCCACCCACGTCCCCTCGCAGGTCAAGCCCCGTCTGCCTCTTGATGTCCTGGGTGCTGTTTCCTCCGGGATCTTCCCCTCGGAGGGCACACAGGGCAGCAGTTCAGGGTACAGATTTTGGAGCCTGACCCTGGGCCCCGCCCAGCTGTGCTCCGAGGGCTGTGTGTCTGTGGGAGTGCCACTTTCCTTCTCTGAGATTCGGTTTTCCCACTTATAAAGTTCAGGTCAATTTACAACCTCGGGGTTTTGTAAAACTCGAATGAGGTGATGCACACACAGCATATGGAGAAGGGAAGAGACCGTGGAAGCCTCGGGAAGTGCTTGCAGACTTAGTAGCACACTGACAACTGTGAATGAGCTCAGACTTTAGACAGCCTTCTTGGATATTCCCCAGGTCAAAGAGGGGTCCCATCGTGCCCGCCGCCATCCAAGCCCACCCGGTCTTTTCTGGAAGCCTCCTGTTGCCCGTAAGTGGTCCTGTGTGGCGGTCAGGCACACACGTCATCAAATGCAGGAGACTCACCGCGCCACGACACAAAGCACTTTTGTAGGCAGAGGAACACAAACAAGGGCCAGGATCCGAATGTCCAGCCAGGCCCAGTGCCAGTGACTGAGGCTGGGGGGGGGTGAGGATGAAGTTCCCTGGGAGAAAAGGATATAGGCTCTCCTACCACTGCTAACCCGAAAGGTGTGGGGAACCAGGGGGACACGGGAGCAGGAGGAATGGAAGAGCTGGCCGCTGTGGAGGAGGAGCTGGGGCCCTCCAACCCAAGGGCAGTGCAGGAACCCTGGGTGCCTGACTGCACCAAGGCCCCTCCCCGAGGGACACTGCGCTGCTCCAGGCCGAACGACCTCCGCTGTGCACAGGGAAAGGGGGCAGCTGAGCCTCTTCAGCTTCGCAGCTATCTAGAAGAGCTGTCATCTAGAGACAGGCAGTGTCCTGGGGCCACTCCGTAAACTCAGGCATGCCTGATCCCCCTGCCCCAGGGGAGTGCTTGACCAAGTTATTTTGTATTCAGGGCTGGTGTCCAGAAGGACCATTACCAGGCCCTGCGGGGACATCAGCGCTGGCCGTCTCTCACCCACCCCTCCCTGCATGGCAGAAGTCAACAGGAAGTGCTCCTGAGCTGAGGTAGGCCTTCGCATGCTTGTGCCCAGGAAGTCACCGCCTGCTGACTGCAAGACGCCCAGCCGGGATGAGCACCCAAGACAGCGGCTGTGCAGAGGGACAAAGGCATGGCAGCAGGCAGCGATGTTCCAGCCCTCTTGTGTCCCAGGGGCCCTGCTGAATGCTCTGCATGCTATGGAGGATACTCGTCAGCCATGACATCGGTGTCAACTTAGAGACAGGAACTGACAACACAGGAGCCCAGATGACTGGCCTAAGGCCACACGGTTCATGCACGTTGCAGTCAGATTTGAACCAGAAGCCCTGATCTCAGCTAGTTGAGGCCAGGGGCTCTCAGTTCTGACCTGGACATTTGTATCACATAGAGAATTCAGGAAATGCCTACGCCCAGGCCCCGTGCCAGAGGAGTGAAATCAGAGCCTCTGGGATGGATCCCGGCTGTCTGGCTTCTAAGAGGTCATCCCAGGGGTTCTGCAAGTTGGCCAGGGAAGAGCATTCGCCCTCACATCTTCCTCCTGAGGTGCGCAGGAGTCAGAGACGTCGGGAAGGTCAGCCGAGGGAAGCAGGGCTCTAACCTGGTGGCCGGAACTTAGGCACAGGATTCCAATGAGACCAAGTCCTCATCCTGGAGGAAATGAAATGCACAGCCACAGGAACTTTAGAAAAATATTTAGATGCTAACATCAATAGTCAGAGACAGAACAGGCGGGCAGAAAGGTCAGCTGAACACTGATGGGAAGGAGAACCTCTGCGTCCTGCCAGAAACGCATGCAGCGTTGACGGTGACAGGCGGGTGGAGGGCTGGGGTGGAGCCCCACGGGCCTCTCCCCGCAGGTCACCTGCTGTCCCACTTCTGAACGGCCTGTCCTGAGCCAGCTCCTGTGCCCGTGCATCCTTTCACTCGGGTGCGGCTTCTTCCGCTGGACCCCAAAGGACTTGAAAAGATTCAAATAAAAGAAAGAAAAGCCTTGCACTGTTCTTTGGGAGCATTTTCGGTTTTTAGGACTAACCGTGGAATAGTTGGCTGGCCTTCTGCTCCTTCCGCTTTTTGTGTCTGCCCCGCACCGTAGCCTCCCCTGCTTGGGGTCAGCGGTGACTGACACTCAGTGGGAAAAACCCTCCCTGGAGGACTCCTGTCAGCAGCCCCGCAGGACGTGCCCACCTGGCCAGGCCACCGGGCTAATCTCGTCTGGCAGATGCTCTGCGTCAGCAGGCCCTGGTGCTAGTGCCCCGGTCAGCTGGTGCGGAGGTCAGTGGACAGGGCCTGGCTCCTTTCTCGTGCTTTCAGAGCAGGAGCCGGGTCCCAGCACTCACTGGCCAGTGGGGCTGGAGGCTATTTTGGGTGTCCCCTTAACCAGTGGAAAGCCGGGGCGGTGTCAGCTGAACCTGCCCGGGAGCATCCGATTTCACCCTTATCCGGGCCAGGTCCCCGGAGGAAATGCACACAATGTCAAGGAGACCCAGATGCAGGTGTCACAGCATCCCTTTGCTTTTATTTCTGTGTTGTTGTTTTCATCTTTACCCCCCCACTTTCAGCTCACCTCTCTACTCCCCCAGCTCTGGCATCCAACCTGGAACAGCACAGCAGCCCTCTGGGGACCTCATCCCCCCTCCTATCACTGTTGGTCTCGCCCACCCAGCTTGCTATGACAGCTAAGTGAGCTCTCTGAAGATCAGAAATGACAGTTGTGGACACCGTCTGTCACACAGCACCCAAGTCCAAGCATCCGCTTACACAGTCACTCTACTCGGTAGTAGAGACCGAGTGAAAGACTTCCCCCCTGCTGCCTGCCCTGGGACCAAAGCCACGCAGTGCAATGGATGAGACAGGTGGAGAAGATCATCTTGGGAGACAAGGGGGTGAGCTGGTGCACGTAGTACTGGATCCTTCTAATGTGTCCCCCTAAAAGCGTTCAAGGTGATCTTTTCTCCTGGTGATTGTATGTCAGAAGTATAAGACGCAGCTCTGATTAGGCCCGTTTCTCAGAGAACCGAGAAAGAGAGCCAGTGTAGTGTGGAAATCACTCCCAGAGCACTAACATAGCCAGAACAGAAATTCAGAGGACATGTGCTTCCCAATGCGCCATGTTGATTTGGACGCAGAGCTGTGGATAGATGGGTGAGGGATGGTGACGGATGACGGAAGGGTGATGGTGGGTATGGATGGATGGGTGGATGGGTAGAAGGATGGATAATGTATGAGAGGATGGATGGATGAATGGATGATGGATGATGGGTGGATGGGTGGGTAGATGGATGGATGGGTGGATGGATGCTGGATGTGTGGAGGCATGGATGGTAGATGATAGATGGGTGGATGGATGGATGGATGGATGGATGGGTGGGTGAATGATGGAGAGAAAGGCAGATGGGTGTATCGTACCATTCCCCTCTTTTACATGTGGAAGGGCTTTTTATTACTCACAGCACAAATCAGTCAGACTAGCATTCACAGCTTTCTAGAAAGCTTTAGATTATTTTCCTTCCTTAATTCCCAGATAATTCCCAAAGCCTCTTACATAGAATTCCTACCCTACTTTTCCCTACTCACTAAGTGCACTGGACACTCTCCCTGCTCTGAGGCTTTGCTCTTTTCCGGTCTCCCTCCCTGATCATAAAAACCCTCCACAACCATAACCCTTAGTAGGACTGCCAGACAAAATAACGAAAACCAGAATTTCAGGTAAAGGGTGAACAGTTGTTTGAGCTAAGCATGTCCTTGTGGAATGACTGTATTGCTAGTGCATGGAGCATGTGATGATTTTCATAGCATTTGGGGGGCCCCTCCACAGTTCATGTGTTGGGAGGTGTTGTCCCCTGGGGAAGTGGGAGAACATTCCAGAGAAGGCAATCATTAAGACAACTGACATCGTTTCCTTGAAAGGGGTTAAGATGTTGCTCCTGGGATTCTGGTTTGTTCCCCAGAGAGGATTGTGGTCAGAGCCTGAACCCCACCATGCCTGACTTCTCCCTGTCCTCCCTGGTTCAAGTTGCGGTGCTTTCTCCTCCCACACCGCCAGCGTGGACCCTCACAGCACCTTCTGTCTCCACACCTGCACCAACAAAGCCTCTTTACTTTATGAAGCTGGCCTCTGTCAGGTATTTTGTCATAGTCAGGAAAAACTAAGACAGGACATAGTTATACTAAAAACAAACCTGCTCGTGTTTATTTAGGACCACTGAGTGCCTTCCAGGTGAAGTTCCAACCTCTGGTGGCCCTGCCATGCTGCGTGTGTCCCACAAGCAGCCTCTACCCTGTCATCCCAGTGAGGCTTCACCTCATCTTTGCACGTTCCACAGAGAATCCCCTCCACCAAGTCACTAATAAGTGATGCATATTTTACAGATTTCTTAGTTAATGTGGAAAATGGGATTTACATTCCGTGACACCCAACACTTGGGGTTTTTAAAAAGTTCCTGCTGACCTCGTGAGCCTGTGTGCTTGGTCCAAGTCACTAAGTGTTCTTGGGACCACTTCGCTCTACAGCACAGTGCTCAGCTCTGACCTGCCCAGACGCCAGCCCCTGGGTCCTAAATACACCCTGCAGACAGCAAAGCCACTGGGCGATGAAGTGGGTCTCTCTTTGCGAAGGAATCTTCTCCTTAAAGGATAACAGAACGTTCCTGCATGGTACAGAGTCTTTGAGGTTCAATTTAGAATCTTCCTAAGAAAAATCAGTTGCTGAGGGTGGCTGTGGTACTTTTGGGGGGAGCTCTGGCCCTTGTCGCTTCCTGGCTCCAGTGCAGATCCCTCACCCCACTGGCACAGACTTTCTAGCTTCCACCAGTGGCATTGGACCTTCCCAGGGCAGATCCATGAAACAGACTTGCGTGGGTCACTGTCATGGGCTCTAGGCCTTCAGCCGGACCCATGAAGGACGCTGCCATAGGATCCAGGGCCTCCAGTGGAGTCACTGGGGTCTTCAGTGGTGGACAGATCTTCCTGCACCCTCTGTCTGACTCTCTGGGCGACCACTATAAATGGATCCTATAAATGATGTGTCCTGTATTGAATTGTTTTCTTTGCAATCCCTGACTACACTGGCCCGCTGCGTGGTTTCCACAGTGCTTCCACACACGCTGACCCCCGCTCTGCGGTCTGGCCCTTACGCCTTCAACCACTTTTTCCTCCCGGGGGTGGGGGTTCCCTGGGGGTTGAATCCAGGGTCTTCACACTGAGCTACAGCCGCAGCCCTGTTTTATTTTTCATTTTGAGGCAGGGTGTCCTGCAGTTGCCCAGATCGTGGGAGGCAGCACCCACCCTGCGGTGGCCTGGTCACATCCTCCCGAATCGGGTTGGGTCCAGGTGTTAGGAAACAGCCCTCCAGCAGCTGGGCTGGGAAGGGACCTTCCCGAGGCGCTGGGTCAGGAGGGCTCTGTCTCCTACACAGATGGCATCGTTAGGGGGTGGACAAGAGGAGTTTAGCCCTTCTGACCTTCTCTCCTTCTGCTGGCTGAGGGCACAATGTCCTGCACTCTGGAGGATGCGACTTCAGAGCAGAGAGCACCGGGCTGAGCCCCAGGTGCCTTTGGCCTTGCCGGCCCAGGGCTGGGCCTGGGCAGGTGAAAGACTTTCCTATGCCCAGTGCATCTCATCTCGGGTCATATATTCCCACAGCACAAGTGGGTGGAGGAGACCGAGGCTGGAGGAGGCGGAGGACTTGGCCCACCTTCACGGTGGAGAGGGCAGGCCCAGCTCAGGGACTCCAATCTGCTGGCGTCCAGGCCCAGGCTCCCCCCAGCCTGCCCCAGGCTCCCCTTTCTTCCCAGCCTCCCTCCAAAGGACCCATGTCTTCACAGTCACCCATCGGGAAAGGAATTCTGCCTCCCGATGTCTCAAGAAGGACACGTGCCATTCCAGAGGAGGCTGGTCCCCCACCTCTGCTGCTTGCAGCTGGGGCTCCGTAGAAACCAGCCAAGTTCAGCGCCCTCTCACACCAAGGCGGGGGCAGGTGTAGGTGTCAACTTGTTGGTGAAAGCAGAGCCCTAAACGGTGCGGAAGGCCTAACCCGGCCCAGCTCACAACTCGTCCATCTGCAGAGCACTCCAGCAGCCCTTGCGCCAGCTGTCACGGGAAGCAAGTGCTGGCGCGGGGCCACATGCTATCATTTCAGCAGTTGGGGAGGCTGAGGCAGGAGGACTGCAAATGCGAGCCCAGGCAGGCAGTTTAGTGACTTAGAGAAACCCTGTCTCTACATTAAGGAATAAAACGGGCTGGGGAGGAGGAGTCGAGTGGGAAGGCCTGGGGTCCACCTGTAGTAGCACAGAGAAAAAATAAAACCAATGATTCATTGAATAAAGTGAGCTGATGCTTAAATTTTGAAGACATTCACCCAGTGAGACAGCTTGGCTGCTCTGAGAGGGGTGCGCTTTTTATCTGTACATCTGGCATTTAGAAGGCATCCATCACTTTCTACTTCTATAAAGAAACTTGCCTGCTCTCAAGAATGCTGCTGCCGGGCCGGGGATTTAGCTCAGTGGCTTAAGCGCCTGCCTGGCAAGTGTGAGGTCATGAGTTCGATCCCCGGTACCAAAAAAAAAAAAAAAAGAACGCTGCTGCCTAAAAAGACATGTAAACATTTGCACCTACAAATAAAATATGAAAAGAGGGTGAGGACCACGGTCTTCTAAAACGCCCGAAACCAGGCTGCAAGCCGAAGGTCGCTCCAGGCCTCTTCTGCCTCAGAAATAACAATTTCTTCCAAGTCATGGTGACTTTGAGTTTCTAGAACATTTCCCAGGCATTTCCTAGAATGCACACACAAATACACACACACACTACCACCGCCGCCACCAACGCCTCCACCTTTGACAGACAGGGAAGTTATGATTCACAACCGTGGAGACACCTGTCTCAGGTAAGGCAATTAGTACAAAGCAGTGGGAGATTCAAACCCAGGTCTTCTGGCTGCAAAGCTGCTTCCTGTCCCTTTGCCAAACCTCTTTCTTCTGCAGTTGGCATTTTGCGGAGTCAAAGGGGCGAGACGGGGGCTGTGGTGATTTTGGCTAAAGTGGGGAGAGGAGGAGGGAAAGGCGCCCTAGGGCCAGGTCAGGAAGCCTGGACGCATCCAGGAAGCAATATCGCCTTGCGCTGCTGACTCCAACCTGGTTAATCAGGGAGACTTTTATCTCCTCCTACACATGGAGAAACGGAGGCTGAGACTCGGTGGTGAGCTTAGGCCTTGGAGTCCAGGGTGCCCGACTGTATGCACTGTGCCCAAAGCAAGTGTTCGGGTTCCAGCCTGTTCTCTGCTCAGGTTCTGGCCTGGCCTGGGGTCTCGCTGGGAAACCGGCTCTGCTAGGCCCTCACGGTGGGAAGAGCCGAGTCCCTCCCCAGGTGGCGCGCTCCAGCGCCTGGTAAAGGAAGAACGCTCGGGCAAGCTGGGCCTTCAGCTCAGCGCTGGCCTGCACGGCTCCTCCGCTCCTCCAGGCCTCCCTGGGAAAGTGTAAGCAATCCTGATGATTAGGTGAAGTCACAAGATTCTGTAGGGTAGGAGGGTGCGTCCCTGCCGTCCGCCTGCACCAGCCTTCTCTGTGGTTGCCATGGAGCCGGTAGGATCAGAGGTGGACACTGACCGGCACAGAAACAGGACCTCCCTGCTGGGGCTGGGAAGGCGAGGCTGGGAGAGACAGGACACCTGCCGTCCAGAAGGCAGGAGGGTGCGGGCGGCCTGCAGAGGAAGCAGGAGCCAGGCCGCGCTGCCTGGCCCAGCCCCGGCCCAGCCCCGCTGCAGCCCCGACTGCGGCCCTGCCCTTGCACTCTGGTCCCCGGCCCCCAGGCCCTTGCTCAAGGACACGCCCAGCGGCAGCCATGACTGTGGCCTGCGGCCCTGGGCGGCTCGGCCCGCATGCTGGCGCGCAGGTGTCCCCGCCCAGCCTGTGCTGAGTCACAGCCTGCTGGTTTGGCAAGAGGACAGCGAAGCTGCCTAGCAAGCACCCGAAGGAGACTGAAGCCATTTGCCTCCGTGTGAGGCTGCGTGACCGACCTAATTCAGACAGTGGTCGGGGCCTAGAGGACACCTGGTTACGTAAAATGCTGCTCCCTGTGACAAAGGGGCCTGGCCTGACACTGGGCACCGTATGACACACGGAGACGGGCTTGCTCAGCGCAGGATGAGAGCAAAGGGCCCCAGGAGCTCGGTCTGCAGAAAGGGGCCCGGGTGCCTCCTCGGTGCTGTAATAAAGGACTCCTCGAGGAAGGAGAGGAGTGAGCCCCTGGGCCGGTGCTCCCTGCCGGACACCCGTGGGTGTGGACTGAGGAGTGGGAGGTGACAAACATGCTGGGTGCCCGAGCTGCAGCGCTCGGGAGCCACGTGGAGCCCAGAACGTGCGAAGCACCCCCGCCCCACCCCGGCCGCCTGCAGGAAGCCCGCGCACTGAACACGCCCTGGAGGGGGCTGCAGGGGGGACGAGGACTCTGCGGTCCCTGCAGCCACCTCTGTGATGCAGGGCGAGGAGGGGCGTGGAGACAGCTCGGGGTGGGGACCAGGACCCGGGGAGGAAACGCGCTTCTGGGCAATTTGCTCAGTGGCACAGCGCCGGCCTGGCAAGCATGAGGTCTTGCGTGCAATTCCCGACGCCAGAAAAAAATAAACGAAAACAGGCAGACAGGCAGATGGGGGCCACACAGCTCGAAAAGATTCAGTGAATCCGGAAAGGCAGGCCAGGGCTGCTGAGCTCAGGTGGCTGCTGAGCCGCCAGGCTGGGAGGCCTCGGGCCTCCTTCGCTTCCAGCAGCTGGTGACCTCGGGAGCAGGGAGCCGTTTCTCCTCTCCGCCGCGAGCCTGGCTGCGGGGGAGCTCGCGTGGACTCGGGGAGCCGGAAGAGGGGCGGCGCCGTGTGTGGCCCGTCCTCCTCTGGCGCACGGGAGCCAGCACCGGGTGACCTCGGAGTCCCCTGCTGGGTCCTCCAAGGTGAAAGGACTGGGTGTCCCCAGCCTGGGAAGAAGCAGGGCCGGGCGGGCCGCTGCGCAGGAGGCAGAGTGGGGGGTTCTGCGGGAAGAACTCAAGGCAGAGACCCGACCTCAGGCCACGCTAGGGAGCGGCCACCTGTAACCCCGCTATGGGAGAAATTGAGGCGGGAGGATCCGAGGTTCAAGGCCGGCCTGGGCAACTTAGAAAGACCCTGTTTCCGTAAAAATAATAATAATTAACAATAATAATCTGGGACATAGGTCAGCGGGACAGTGCCTGCCTAGCATGCTGGGGCCCTGGGTTCCATCCCGAGACAGAGGGAGGGAGAAAGACGGAGAGAAGCAGTCTGCACAGCTGACCACAGACCAAGCATGTGACCGTGTTCCTGTTAATCAGCTTCCACGATCTCATTTCTCCTGCAGAACTAGAATGGTGATACAAAAAGGAAACAGTTACATGTGGTACCTCAGCATTTCCAGTTAGGAACTAGATTAGATTTTAAGCCCTTAAAACCCACTGCTATTTTCCTTCCCTTCCTTCTTTCAAGCCCAGCCCCCTGGGTGGGGAGGCGGGCACAGGCAGACAAGTGGACTGGCCCTAGCAGGGACTGGCCAGGCCACACAGGAGCGCACCTGTCCCGTCTGATGGGGCGTCCTTGGCTCCAGGCTGCTGTCGCCTCTAGAAATGCCAGCCCAGGGTTACTGGATGTGACTCAACTGGAGAAATCAGAAATCTGGAGTTTCCTGGGGAATCTCGTGATAAACACTGCACCTAATTCAGATGTCTTAGGAATACATTGCAAAGCAAACCAGCACGGGCAGTGGCCAGCATCCTAGCTGAGCTGGGAAAGAGATAACCCTGAGGCTCTGCCGTCAGCCTGTCTTCAAAACCTGTTCAAACCTCTGCGGTGTCATCAACTTCCTCTACGCAGATGGCCGTGAAGAGGGAGACAGGAGGACACGACTTGGAGGCTGCTCTGGGTCAGGGCTCACACGTCCCGCCTGCAGCTCCCAGAAGTCCCGGGGAATGACATCTCCACACCACCTCTTCCGTCTTCTAGTGGCCCCTGCATTTCTGAGCAAAGGGGACCCTAGGACATCCTTGATGCCACGCCCAGGGATGGCACTTATGAAGCTTGTTGGGGGGTTGATTGAGGACATTATCTCTCAGGCGACTCAAGATCCAATGGGGAGCGAATTTTCTTGGGAATCAGGAATAGGAGGAAGTGTCACAGAAACGTAGACAGAAGTCTCTTGAGAAGCACTGGTGGCCAGGGAAGGCGACACATTACAATGATGTCACAGGCACAGTGGATGAAGAGGCTACGGAATTCACAGAACGTGATGACAGTTAGAGGAACCCCAGCCCTGTAGGGAAGCAACACTCTCCCGAGAGTTTTAGCTTCAATAAGCATACAATCTGAAAACGGTCCATGGCTAACCCTGCAGATGGTGTGAAAGAAGAGAGGCCTACACCCGAACACCCACTGGACCCAGGCTCCACCTTTTACGTGTTATTCTGTAGCTGTGGGACGCAGCACAAGTTAACAGAATCACACTGAGCCTCAATTTCTATCTGTAAAATAAGAACCACAGCACTTACTACAGCAGAGGGGCTCAATTTGTGTCAAGTTGACGGGCTTGGGTCCACCCAGGGGATTACAAAGCACGCTCCCAGATGCATCTGGTGGGTGGTCGAGCCAACCCGATTTCTCCTGCAAGAGGAGCGGAGAACCCTTTGCAGGGTGTCCTGTACTTTGAACCACATGCTGGAGATTGTGGTAGGTTAGTCCACTGCTACAAAGCAGCAGCTTACTGGGGGAAATGAAGGCAGATGGTGTGAAATAAAGCTTCAGTGTTGAAGCCTACTCAGCCTGATTTCAGAATCCTGACAAAGTGGGCTGTGTGTGTGTGTGTGTGTGTGCTAGTGTGTACACAGCTCACAAAGCCTGCATGCATGTTGGGATAAAGGCTATGTATTATTCTAGCTTGGTAAAATTCACATTTTACTCATCCTGAGTTTTATTTATTTACTCATTTTTTGGTACCAGGGATTGAACTCACAACTTCGCACTTGCCAGGCAGGTACTTATGCTGCTGAGCTAAATACCTGGCTTCAGCGTGAGTTTTAAAGCATGCATCTGTGAGTGAGTGGAATCAAAAATCTCTGTTTATTATTGCTACCAGAACGGTGGTAAGTGCTCAGTGTTCATGACGTCTCCATGGAGATCTGAGGTTCCCCAGACAAGACACACTTGTATATGGGATGCATCTCCATGAAGAGTTAAGGAGAGTCCAAGCTCTCAGGGATGGGTTCTTGAAGGCGTTATCACTAGACATGGCTGTGAAAGGATAATCAATAGAATAACTGACATCTGTTGAAGATTCTTAAGTGGTGGACACTGCTGTTAGTATTTTCCACCACTACTATTTAATCCTGATAGCTGTTTTAGGAGATAGAAATTATCACTGTGTCTTTGGTACAAATGAGGAAATTGAGGCACAGAGCACTTAAGTGAGTTCAGTGTCAGTCAGTTAGCAAGTAGCAGAGGAAGGACACCAATCTAGGACGCCCACGTGTATTGGCTCTTGTCATTGGGACACAAAAGCCCTGACACCCACAATTCAAAAGGAGGGAGGTTTCACTTGGTTCATGGTTCAGGAAATTCGGTCCATGGTCTACAAGCTCCAAGGCAGAAGCAGAGCATGGGAGGGTGTGGCAGAGGAGGGCGGGCTTACATCATAGAAGCCAGGACATGGAGCAAGAAGAGCAGAACCCAGGAGAGGGGTTGCACCACCCAAAGGCAGCCCCCAGGACCCACCTTTTCCAACCAGGCCCCACCTCCTGTGTGCACAGTCAGCCATGAACTCACAAGTGGATTGACCCAGGCCCCTCTTGATCCCACTGACATCCACAAAGCCCCACCTCTGAATGCGTGACAGGACTGGGGACATTTTAAATCTAAACCACAGCACCAAGAACTGTAAATTTATCAGAAAGCCAAGAGAAAGGACAAAGAGAACAACAGTACAGCAACACCGGTGTGAAGCCAGTCCCCTGACAGACTCCCTTGGTACCATGCCCGGCCCACGTTGGGCCCCCAGGACTCTCCCTGCACTCTTGACCTGCACACCCTTCTCCAGGCCCAGGGAGGCAGCTCTGCCCACACAGGCAAGCCAGGTGTGGCAGTTTGCATGCAAGCACCCGCGGTGTGCTGAAGGGAGCTGGGTGATGCACCCGGGCTCTCTTGCTTTTCTGGTTGGGGCACATTGCCCTTAGGGATTAGGCTGTGACAGCTGCTTGAGGACACACCTCACACAGGCACCGCCCTGCACACACTGCTCCCTACTCCCTACGCTCTGGCCCATGCTGCCTGAACACAAACCCCTGAAACGTGAAGCCTCATCCCCTGGCCTCCTTCTGGAAGACACAGTGCAGGCAGGTGCAGTGTGGCTGGGATGTTTGAGAGGAAACTGAAGAGGCCTGGTGAGGGCCATCGCTGTGGCCTGCCATGGACCCACACAGAGGTGCAGCTCCAGAGAGGAGGAGCGTGTGGCCTCAGAGAACAGCTGGCCTGTGTGTGTGTGTGTGTGTGTGTGTAGTGCTCCTGCAAGACCATCTGTTCGTCCATCTGGCCCATCTCACCGATGACTCACCTAAGACCCAGTGAAGGAGAAGACAGGGCCAGGGTCCCTCCAGATTACACAGCACAGTAGGTTTTCTTTCGGCATTCTAACATACTTGGGTCACTTCCCAGGCCACCACCCTTCTTGTTCCTCTCCTCCCCTTCATTCTCCTTCTTTTCTAGTAGCTGTCTCTCTACTTTCACATCCTCTGTCTCCTTTCTCTTTCCCACTAGATGCCTCCTAAGAGAGGAAGTGCGGACTCCTTGTCTTTCTGAGTCTGTCTCACCCCACTTAACACGATGGTCTCCAGTTCCAGCCATTTTCTTGCATATGACATGATTCTTCTTTCTATAAAGCTGAGTAATGTTCCACTCTGTATATGCTCCATATTTTCTCTACCCATTCATGTGCCAAGGGGTATTATGGTTGATACATTGATGATGGACTGAAACCTCCACAAACGCTGAGCTAAATAAACCTTTCATTCCTTTGCTTTGGGTGTTGGGGATTTTGTCCCAGCAATGGGAGAAAAGTAACCAACACAATGGGCACCTAGACAGTTTCCATCACTTAGTTATTGTGAGGTGTGTTGAACAAATACATACTTAGGACATGGTCCCCATAGCATTCTGACTTTAACCCTTTAGGAAACACACCAGGGTGTGGCATAGCTGAATCCAATGGTACTTCTCTTTTTAGGTTTTTGAGGAACTGCCACACTGATTTCCAAGTGGCTGCACTAACTTACATTTGGACAGGCAGCGTAGAAGTGCTCCTTACCCGCCTCCCCCATCCCTGCATTCTGGCCAGCATTTGCGTTTTTGTATTCTTCTTGTCATTGCTGACTTGTTTGTTTTTTTGAGAGAGCATCTCACTATATAATCCAGGCTGGTCTTGAACCAGCAATCCTCCTGCCTCAGCCTCCCAAGTGTTGAGATTAGAGGTGTGAATCACCATGTCCAGCTTCCATATTTTGTGTTTTCAATGACGCCCATCTTGCCTGGAGTGAGAAGGAACTCCAGTGCTGTGTTGGTTTGCATTTCCCAGAAACTCAGGTCCTCCACTCCTAAACCCCAGTATAGAGAGTCCCGCCTAGCGAGGCGCACTAAGGAGATGTTTGGGGCAAACCCCGGGCAGCACCCCACCTCCATGGAGCTCACAAAGATTAGGACCTTGAGGTGCTCAGGGTCCGGCTCTGTCTTTCTGAATTTCCGGCTCATGGTGCCCACCCTACCGGGGGCAGCCTAGACCCAGGTGCTCTTGACCTGGAAAGTTACACTGCCCCTTTCAGACAACCCTTTGTGCTCCAGATTTCTTGGCCGTGTGACTACCTTGGTCACCTCACTTCCAGGAGCAGTGAAAGCTAAAGGACACAAAGGCATGCACACACATGCGTGGACAGCACTGTCGGCAAGAGCAAAGTGACAGGAATCCTGGCACGTCTGCCGGTGGACCGACACCCAATGGCACGGAATAAAATGAGGATCATCTAACAAGGCATCCGTGCTACAGACTAGAAAGGGGCACCGTAAACACACAGGTGTCACAAGATCCCTTTTGCATTTAAAAAGAAAAGCCTGTATGTGGACAGACATTGTGCTGGGGAGCACAAGACAGTTCTGGAAAGATGCCCCGAATGGCCGGCACTGTGTGGCACTGTGGTTTGGGGGATACTAACTCATAGTTCATCATCCTGCGTTCCCTCCCCCTCCATGGGGAGCAGAGGGCCAGGCTGTTTCATGGCTGCGGGCCACGGGGAGATGCTTGTCCCAGGGCCAGAAGCCAAAGGACACAGGCAAGCTGGTTCTGAGTGTCACAAAACCCAGCCCCACTGCATGAGAGTGCGGAAGCTGCAGGGGCTGGGGAGAGAAGGGAAGTGGGTGAAACAGCAGTGAGGGAGGGGCGCTTTCAGGGGGAGGAGACCCCGCTGGGTTTAAGGCCCGAGATTCTCCAGGCTTTGAAAGCAGTAGGAGCCAGAGTGAGGAGAGCCCCGGGGCAGGCGGGTGGCGGGCAGCTGGGCCTTGAGTACCGGACAGGAACTGTCCTCCAGCAACCAGGACCCTCGCTCGTCCCTGAGGGTGATGGAGACAGAGCTCTGCACCACCTTCACACAAGGACGGAAGTGGCTGAAGGCTGGGGCCTGGGTCCGACTTTACATAGAGAAAAAGTGCTGTTTTGTGCTGACCTGTGTCCATGGGCTGGGATGCGTGATCCCTGTGAGTCACAGGCCTGTAGACCCAGAGGGGAGAAGGGCACTTGTTCCTCCGCGTGGCTTTTGGGACTAGAGTTATGGACCGCTCTGATCTTTCCTTCCCCACCTCCTGTTGTTTTTCTAACAATATGGGCTTCAATGTTCATTCATTTATCCCCACTCCTCCCTACCCCTAGCAAGTCTGAGCCCTAGATGGGGTGTGGCTTGCCCATCTAGGCATCCCCAGAGAGATCCCGCACTCCGTGGTCTGTGGTGTCACAGAAACAGGAAGTCCCCCACCTCCTAGATTCCAGGTCCCCTGGCCGCTGAAATTCTCCACTCTCTAGGAAGGAACTTGGCCTCCCCTCAGCACTGACTGCATGTGAGCAGCCTCTGTCTCCCTGAGATGCTGGCTGAGTTTCCTGGCCAGGCAACCTTGCTAGAAAGGACCAGTGCCTGCAGGAACAGCAGGAAGGGCAGGGTGGTCACAGCCAGAGCCGTTTGCAAACAACCTAAGTGAACCCTGTTTCAGTGCGCTGTGGAAGGGAGGACTCCCCTGGGCAAGACGCAGCTGGGGTGTCCGAGCTTCCTGCATGGAGGATAAAGAAACGGAGCCTGGGGCCCAGCAGGTTATCAGGTCTTAGTGACCATGGAACCTGGTGCACAGCCTCCTAGCCCCTAGGCCGGGACTCCCTGCACTCTTAGACACCCAAACCTGATCTCGGGTCTTTGATTTTCCTTCTGAGTGAGCCATAGAACAGCTCACCCCAGCCTCTCATGCTATGTATCTCTCCATGAAGCGTAAGCTTTCTTCTCCATGAAACCTAACTTACTTCTGCGCCCACAGTCCCCTACCGTGAACCCAGAGGTTCATACCTGCCTGTATGGGTCAGGATTCTCCAGGAGACAGAGACAGAGACAGACAGAGAGTGTTATGACTGCAGTCTAAGACTCTAAGAGATCCTCCCACAGACCCATGTGTCCAGAGGTGGGGCTTAGGCAGTAACTGGATGGGGAGGTACCGGCATGATTCATGGATGAATTCATTGATGGATTGTAATTTTGCGGGATTCCTGGGAGGTGATGAAGACTTCAGAAGGAGGGCCTAGTGTAAGGAAGTCCCGGTAGTTCAGTTGTGGGACCTCTACCAGGTCCCTAGTCCCTCCCTTTTGGCTTTTTCCCCTGCTATCCACTCCCTGGTTGCCCTAAGGTCAGCAGCAGTCCTCTGCCATGGCTTTCCACCATGACATTTCTGCCTCGGAGCAGGCCAGCCGTGGACGGAACCCTTGGAAGCTGTGAACCGAGTATGCCTTTCCCATTTTAGGCTGGGACTGTGTCAGAGAGAGGCACAGCAAACTCATAGAGTGGGCATGTGTGTATGAGACTCAGAGAGAGGGGCGTGGGGAGGAAGATTTCCAGAGTAACTGCCAGAGTCAATAAGCCGGCAGTCTGGACTCAGGTAGAGGTGATGCCGTGGTCAGCCTTGATTTAAAAGCCTCAGGCCAGGCCAGGATGGAAACTCAGGCAGGATTTCTGTTCTGCAGTTCCGAGGCTGAATTCCTGCTTGTGTCAGAAACCTCCATTTTTGTTTGTTTGTTTGTTTGTTTGTTGCTTTATGGCCTTCAGCTGTGGTTGCACACAGCCCACCTATGACGTAGAGAGCAATCAGCTTTATGTGAAGTCTACTAGGTAACCATTCATCACATCTAGAAGATGTTTCACAGCAATGCATAGTATGGGGCTTCACACCTCAGCCAAACAGACGCATCAGATCAGCAGTCCCACTGGCCACATTACTCTGTCACTCTGTGTGCTTGAATCCTCTCTTCTCACTGGGACTTTAAGCTACTGGAGGGCAGGGGACATAATGAACCTAGACAGAGAGGTGCCTGCAGAAAGCCTTCATCTAAGAAGCAGAATCTCAAATACTTCACGGATCCCGTGATGCTCAGCACTCAGCATCCAGGGCTGGAAAATGTGGGTTCCCCTTCTCCGGCTCCAGCCTCCTGGTGGAGATGGGGCTCCCACTGTAGATGGTCTGAGGTGGTGACGAGAAGCCACGTGGTACTTAGGCCTGTGCTGTTGCTTGTCACAGGACATCACCAGGACCAAGGGGGCCGGAGGTGGGACCGAAGGGAAGTTGTGGAAAAGCCCTGGATGTCCTTAAACCAGGATGACCAAAATTAACCGTGCCATCCTCTTGCCCTCTCTGCCCTACCTGCCCCTAAGACAGACAGACAGACACAGGGTGAAGCAAGTGGACCTTTGCCTCAGCTCCCTGCAGGTTGATGAATGAATCTGGAGTCAGTCTGAGGTATTAATTTTCAAATCTGTCTTTACAGAGGCTCCCAGCGGTCTGAGCCAGAGGAACTCAGGGTGCTGAGGGGGGAGCAGGAAAGACAGCTGCTGGCCTGGAGCTTTGCTCCACCTGGCCCTGGAGTCACCAAAGTGCACGGCAGCCACGCGCAGCGGGTCCCCGCCAAAGAGAGAGTGACCACACACAGCCAGGCTCGCTAGGCCACTCTGGTGTGGGGGATGAGCAGTCTCTGGGAAGCTCCCACCCTTTCCTGAGGCCGGACGCCCCCAGAGGGCTCGGCTGTGTCACACTTTCACAGTCGAGATGAAGCACATACCAGGGGTAACTCAGCTGCCGGCAGCCCGTTCCTAGAGGTCTATTTAGCATTTTAAATTGTTCCAGCAAGGACACGTGCTGCCAAGTTTCAGTCAAGGAGGGAGCTGCACTTACACACCTGTCGCCTGCAGATGTGAAGCAGTGCAAAACGGTCCAAGGTGCCAAACTGCGATTAAAATCGTAATGTTTTTCCTCATAACACATCGCGCTCCATTGGTGGAAACTCAGAAACACAGACCTCCATGAGCAATGAGTGGTGAGAATTCTCTGAATAAATCACTTGAGCCTCACAAGAGGGGAAAATGAACTTTTAACTAAATCATGTCAAATCATCAATGCCAATTTTCCCAGCACTTAAAGAGGTGATTCTTAAAGAGATGATTTTTTTTTTTAATAAGCAGGGCCACAGTCAGGTGGAATAAAATGCAAAGAAACACAAACATTTTGGCTCAAAGGTTAAAGATAATTGGGCAACACTTTCCTGACTCTTGGCAAGGCCATTGAACTAGAAGGTGTCAGCGTGAAAACCCTGCAACGGGAACTCTTCCCTTGAAGCCATCGTGGAGGTGACCAATTATACGCAGGCTCACTGCAGAGGGCTGTGGGCAATGGCCTTGACCGGCCTCAGGGGAGGCTGAGGTCCCCCTCCCCCACCCAGCAGCGGGAGACACCCGTCTCCAGCAGGCCCTCACACCTCACGGACTCTTGTCCATTCTAGAGCGTACAGCTGCCTTGCTTCGGTTGCTGGGCAGAGAGGAAGTAGCAGGAGGAGCGGTGCTGCCAGCAGGGAGACAGGGCTGCTCTTGCGTGTGAGTCAGTCAATACCAAGAAATCTCCAAATAGCTCTCTCTCCTGCCTTGAATTCCACTGTTAGGGTTTTTCAAGATTTGAAACCTTAAAAATACTCTAATGTTCCTGAGTAGAGCAAAAAAACCGGTAGTATTCAATGGTTCTCTTTATTTTTTTTCCATTTTAGGCTGAATTGCATCTGCTCAGCATTTCCTCAGAATTTGGTGGATCATACCGACGTAAATGGTTCAAACATCTTAATGTACTGAATTAGCCAAAGTCTATTTTGAACAAAAGTGTATTTCATCAAATTGGTAGATCCGCTGTTTCTTCAATTGGTCATTGATTAGTACCTGTTATGGGTCAAACCCTGGAGTCACTGTAGGGTTAACAGGGTACATATCCAGTCTCCCATACTCTTGGGTAGATCATAACTGCGCTCGCCCTGGCGGTGCACTGAGGGCTACGTCCTTGGGTTTCCAAGAACACTGAAAAAGCATAATGAAGACATTTAGATCAGTAGATGGTATTTCTACAAAGTTCTAATGTGTCTACTTCCATCCTGGGTGCCTGGGTTGGGGGTAGGTGTTGGGAAAGAGGAGAAAGGAGAAGTCGGAAAGGAAGATGGCACTGTCTCAGCCATCAAAGAGTTCACAACTTAACTGGAAGAAATGAAAGTGTGAGAAGTGATGGAAATCAAGACAGCCTATGCGCATGTGAAACGTGAGCACCGCATTGTGTGAGCAGCAGGAGAAGACCCAGGATAAGGTAGGCAGTGGCAGGGGGTGGGATGGGCCCTGAAAAGTTCTGCCCGGAGACTCGGGGGAGGGGGACTGGAAGCACTGACCCAGCTCACAGCGGGAAAAGCAGAGGGCCTCAGTCATCCAAGCAGGGGGGACGGAGGGAGAACTGTCCAGAGCTGGCAGTGGGGCATTATTTTGTGTGTGTCACAGAGGCAGAAGTGAGGACTATAGTCAGAGGCTAAGCACAGGCTGACGCTGATTTGGGGCAGCCCTCCTGAGGGGTCAACTTGCCAGCACGATTGGATTGGGAGCCAGCCAGGGTGAGGAAATCACACTTTCGAGGGTGTCTGGGTGGGGCGTGGCCTTGGGGCTGTCCCAGGTCCAGGTCCCTTCCTCTCTGGTGCCGTCCCTCACTCTGCTTCCCAGGTACCACGACAGAGCAACTCTGCCCCACCATGCCCTCCCACCCTCCCGCCAGGACAGTGTCACCTCAGAGAAGCTGACTGAACCCCAAGACTCACAGCAGAAATAAAAGGCCAACTGCAATGGGGGGAAGGGGAAAAGAAGAATGAGAAAAAGAAAAGATCTACTTACCTTCAAGGTAGTTAAGATAGTTACACAGCTGATTTCTCTTAGTTCATTGGAAAGACAGGTTTGTGCTAATGCTGTTGGATAAGACATCACACCTATATCTGTCCTTGGAATAACTACTACAAAGATAACAACATGCAATGCATTGATTATTACAACTGTCCTACTAACCTGCTTTGAAACTCTGCTTTATTGTTATTTTCTCATTAAAATTAAGAAAAAAAAGCCAAACAAACAAACAAAAAAAGAAAGAAATCCTCCTCCTTTCAAGTTGTGTATCTGGTCCCAGCAGATAAAAAGCTGGCCAATGCAGCCTTCTAGTCACCTGTTCCTGAGGTCTTTCCCGAAGCTGCGCACGAATGCAAGGATTAACAAATTCCCACCTTCACCAAGTTGATGATCCAGTCCCGCATGGGAATTTAGACAGCACATGACGTTGCTGATGTGAGAAACCCAAAGTATAAATAAATTAAAGAGCAAACAAGACAGACGATAGGAAGCAGGGAGACAGATCTTCTGCAAGTGGGAAGGGGACCAGAAGATGGAGGGGAGAGAGGAGAGATAACAGGGGTAAAGATGTGCAGTATAAATGAACCAGTTCCCCACGAGGAGTGTACTCATTACGTACTGCAAACATAGACTAATAAAAATAAACATTAAAAAAAACCTAGTCCTAGAAAGAGATGTATTAGAGAGATTTCATGGCGTCTGACTGTGCTGGAGTCTGCGCCCTTGGATGTCACCCTTCAGAATATGTCACTTAATGAAATGCAGGTGCTATTCAGGCAAAACAGAGGCTGAGAAAAACAGTAACAGCTAACACGACCGAGTTTCTTGCACCGACACACCGTCCTGAGCCTTTTGTGTGCCTTATTTATGATCAGTGTTTCTGTATCACGGATGCCGCCTGTGGTCCTTCCGAAGGAGAAGCAGCTTTGGAAGAGCGTGTGGCTGTCACCCCCATGGTAGAGCTGGGAGCACTGAGGCTCCGCCCGGCTCAGTGGCTTCCCCCAAGGTCACCCTTAGTTCTTTGGAGGTTGGTAGGCTAACAACACGTCCCTGCAGACAGGCTGTGACATATAGCACGTGACATCATTTATGACGTACGATGGCCCCCCCAAAAGTAGTGAACTACAAATCTGGTTAAATCTCTACATCTCACTTATGGTAAATGGAGGGATACAAGCCTAAGATAAATAAGAATAGAAAGAAGTAAAAGAAACTTAGACTCTGACAATATAGGGGACTGCAAAACAAAAGACCTGCTTTCCTCAATATGTCACTTGTATAAATACTAATGTTTAAATACAATAGGAAATGGCTTTGGATCGGATTCGGGATTGGGCTGTGTTTGGTTCCTTGTTTGAGCAAACCATTTTTATTTTATTTTATTTTATTTTATTTTATTTTATTTTATTTTTGTCTTTTTGAGGCAGGGTCTTGCTATGCAGTTCAGGCTGGCCTTGAGCTCACTTTGTACCCCGGGTTGATCTCCAACTTGCAAGGATCCTCCTGCCTCAGCCAGGATTAGTGCTGGGATTATGTGCGTGCACCACCATGCCTGCCTGAGCAAACCGATTTTAAAGAGATATGTGTTCATAAGTAGAGAAATTTTAATGTGCACTAGTGACTGGAGGACATCCCTTTCTAGGGTGTGACAGTGGCACCACTGTGGGAGAAGGTGCTGGCTGTGCAGAGGTGTGAGGGGCTGACATGACGTCTGGGGTTTGCCTAAAGACACTTAGGGACAATAACCACCCCAGGAATGGATAAGGAACATGAGCATGGCAGATGTCTGCTGACTTCCAGCTGGGTGACAGGGAGAGGGTTACTGTACAGGCCTTTCCGCTTTCTTGTGCGGTTGTGTGAGTTTCTGTGCACTTTCCTGTGAGTTTTCTACAAAACTCATTTTCAATTGCTTTCAAAACCAAGCAGACTGAAAACAGATTCTGCCATGTCACAGGCCGGCTCCTGGTACACTGGGATGCTCAGGGAGTGGGGGGGTGAATTTCCAGCTTTGGGGCATGGACTGGGGGAGCCTGTATGTTCCTGCTGCACCCCACAACCCCAGCGGCAAAGCCCCAGCAGGAAACCTTTCCTCCCCAGCGCTCAAGCTGTGGGCTGCCTTTCTGTGGACTCTCCTCCTCCATCTGCCTTCAAGGCTGTCTTTGGTGTGAATTCTGATCATAGTCACACAGAGAAGACGTTAAACGTGAGTGAGGACAGCCTTCCCAGTGGGCTCCCGTGCAGCCCGCTGGCTCGCTTGGAATACAGGCTGAGACTTGGTCTTGGGGTGCACACAGAGCCGCAGCTGCTCAGGAACCTGAAGGAGGGGAGGCCCTAAGGAGGGCAGGGCCAGCCCTGCCTTTGGGCTCTGCTCACACGACACCCGCCTTGCCGGGAACTGCGGGGCACAGTTGGGAGACACCGCAGAGCTGGCCTCGAACAGTGCTGGCCTCATTTTGCTTCTTGAACCTGAAGGGAACAGAAAAAAATAACATCAACACATATCCTCCTGGAATTGATTTATAGAACAAATATGAAATTACTGATACCTCCCCAAAGGCAGACAAGGGTCCCAGCCTGTGGAATGTCCCGCGCGGGCATGGCCTCCTCACGGAATCGAGGACCTGCTTTTCCGTGGACCATCGCTCTGAGCACCTGAAGCTGTACTGGGAAACACAGTCGTTGCTTACCTCATGAGGTTGCGTAGATTTCATTTAAATTAGATTTAAAAATGGAGTTTCCGGTAGCACCAATCTTGTCCCAAGCACTCTGGTCCCGTGCTTAGTGCCACTGTATCACACAGCTGAGGTCTAGAATATTTTCTTCTCTCACTGGTGTGACTCATTTTCCCGTTTTTGTAAAAGTAGAACAATATTCGTCTCTCTAGCCTCACAGAAAGGTTTTATAGGACCTGTGAGAATACATCTGAATTTAATTTCTCTAAAACTCATTCTGAAACTCTGTCATCTCAGTTTAAATAGCGTAAGATTCTGAGTAAAGAGATCTTGAAATATTCAGCAAGAATGGCCAAGTATTTTGGAGCCTACTTAAATAGCAAATTGGATTTTTGATGTTTGTTACAAACTAGCGCTGGATTGGATCTCATTTGAAACTAGGCCAGTGGCAGTTTAGAAATTTATATTAGGTGGCTTAATGATGCTGGTGCGATCAAAATATTTAATGAATGTTTATAGTTCTGGAAATTTATCACAGTGAAACACAAATTGTCATCCCCCTCCTGTGAGCACACTTATTCATGTTCTGTCATTTTCTGGAACACTTCCGGGAGTACTTTTTCATGAGAGTCTTTAGGAGGTATGATCAGAGGTTTGGGGAGCGCCGGTGACAAGTGCCACCTGACAGAAAGGTGGGCTCCCACACGAGTCACTAGGCCTCCTGGCCCTACTGACTTGCTGGATTCGGCGCCATGTGATTCTCGTCTGTTCCTGAAACTGCAAAGGATCATGGAAGATGAGCATCTCGAATCCGTTCGGGACGTCTGGCCACCACGACAGCACAACAAAAGATGCTCGGGAAAGAGGACTCCACAGCTCCCAAAGGTGGCAAGAACAATGGGGAAGTGTGTTCAAAGTGAGAGGGAGCATTTTGAGGGGGATTCGTGGCAACGTGGCTTTTGTTGTCATAACAGTTTTTAAATATTTATCATCGCTTTCCATCACACTGCATGCATTCTGAGAAATGCTTCAGTAGGCGATTGTGTCACTGTACGAACCCCACAGTGTGCGCACAAACTAAGGTGCTAAAATGTCACCCGTCAATATGATCCTAAGAGAGCAGTGCGGGCTGAAGTGACCTCGTGGTACACAAGTGGACGCTGTGAGTGCTGAGAGAGAACCCCAAACAGGGTGAGGACATGCTCGTGACTTATCTTTTTATCCTGTGTGTCATCCTTGAGGGAAAGACAACATCTGACCACAGCACAGACGGAAAGGGCCAGGTGCAGGTCCTCTTAAATGTCACCTGCCAGGAGGAAGCCACTTGTTGATGGATTGAAGGTCAAGCACTGGAGAAGATGACGAAAGGGCGGAGATAAAGTTACTGTCTTCGCTCCAGAGATGGCAGTTTATTTCCAGGAAAACTTTGAAACCTGGTGAGATGACTTAGGTATATTGCTTCATGCACAGATAAAACCAGTGTTTACAATAAACAAGCCTGTGGTCCAGGTGGGCTTCCTGAAAAAAACAGCACAGCCTCAGGGAGAATGTCCACCACTATTTATTCAGAGTCAAAAGGTGCCCCTATCTGTCCCAGGTCGTTAGGTTAAAATTTGTTGGGAGAAAAAGGCATTAAGAAATAACCAAGTGGATAATTAGGAATGAATGAAATGTGTTATAGTAGAAAAAGCAAAGGGTCCTATAAAAGCATAAAAGAAATGAACCAAATCTTTCGAGAGCCAGAGAAAGTTTCCTGAAGCTGTGACCTGCACAGAGGCATCTGCAGAATGTAGAGTTCATCCCCGGAAGGGACGGGAGCAGCAGTGTGGGCAGAGCGTGCTGAGGACAGCGAACACAGGTCTGCCGGGTGTAAACTCCGCTAGCCTGTGTCTTAATGCACAGTGGTAACTCCCAGAGAAACACACGTTTGCAGACGTCAGGATCTAGAATGTTCGTTTGTTATCCAGATCCAGGCAAAGAAAGATCTCCAGATGGAAGGAGGCAGTGTCTCAGAGTTGTGGAGATGAGAAAAATACAGCGTTTTCTAGAAATAGAGGGAGGATGGAGGTGGGGGGGGGCTGAACTGCTTCTGAGACCAGATGGTTGAAATTCTGTAGATTCAGGTGAGTGAGGGGACCCCCCCCCCCGGGAGGCAGCAGGTAAACTGACCCTTTCACCAGGAAGCGCAGACTCTACACAGGATGACTGCCGGGTGGTGGTAGACGCTCGGGGAGAGAAAATGAAATCAACCCAGCAGCTTGGATTCGCCGCTGTGAACAAAGCGGGTTGAGCCGGACTCAAGGTGGGCGTAAAAACGGTAATGACCCGCAGGAGGAGGAATGAAGCTTTGGCCACGCTGAAGGGAGGAAGGGTGAGGAGCGGGCAGGTGAGCCGTGGAGTGTGGCCACGAGGGGCCGGAGGGAGACTTGCAGTGGGACCCATACTCCAGCCCTCCTGTGCCCCCAGCAGCACGGCCCTCGGCCGCATGGCCCTGGACTTACTCATTAATTTGCCGTCTAGTGAATGACTAAGTACTTAATAATTGTTTCAGGGATATGTGGGTCATTCTGTCTGGGCCAATCAGAAACAGCATCTGCTCCAGGAAGCAGCCCAGCTGCCCAGGAGCAACCGGCGGGTGTCTTCTCCCCTGGGGGAAGCGGAGTGAGCTGCAGCCGAAGGAGCCCCCAGCGTCCCACTCAAGGACGAGCCGCCAGGAGTGGACGGGCCCGCTGCAGCAGGGCCAGGCCGCAGGCCGCCTCTGTCCCATGGGGCTCTGTGCTCTCTGGTCACGTGATCTCTAAACTTGCCGTGTTTGTGGAGGCCAAGCTGAGGGGTGTCTCCAGCTCAGTGCCACCACGATCCCCCTCAGTGACACAGCAGGGACAGACCAGAACAAGCTAATCCTAGAAAACGGGAAACCGATGCGAAACCCTTGCAAGTCAGGACTCACTTTGTCTCAACCATTTGCTCGGCTGGAGAGCGGCTTGTTAACGCAGAGCATCTGGAGGAGCATGAGGAGGAAGGGAAGTTTCATCATTCATAAGAGGTGAAGCAGCTCAGGACGTGAAATCCAGCCATCCTGCTTCCGGCCACAGCCGCTGCTTGTTTTCGTTCTAGAGTTGCTGCTCACAGGAAAGAACCATGACGAAAACTTGCTCCCCACACAATGTAATTCGAAAATTAAAAGAAATCTATTTAAGAAACCACCGGCCCCACCATTAAGACCGAGGGTGTCTTTGCAGGCAGCCTGGCGCACGCATACATCACCTCTCCCAATGTTAGAACCCGGGCTCCACACGTGATGCGTGCCAGACGCATTTCCATGTCAATAGTGAACATCTTCTTCCCAGCAGTTTCTCACGCATGTGTACGTACGTAAGGTGTATCTCCAGGTAGCAAAGGGAAATGGGTCAAACCCAAAAGGCACACTCGGATCTTGGCTTGACCTGTGCCCAGTCTGGTGTCCTCTGTCCCCTCATTTCCACTTCACAGTGTGAATAGAAAGATGCTCTGCAAAGCCGGGCACAGGAAACGAGAGTTAGTGTCATCATCACTTTTAATATTATTCATACACTGGATGCTGCCGGGGCCAGAGTGAGCAATGTAGAAAACACGTCTTAGAGGTGGATATGCTTGAATACAGTTGGTCTCTCTCTCTGTATATTGCAGGGGAAAAAGCAGTAAAAGTAGTAACAGGTAACCAGAAATGTTCCCATTCCTTCAAATACAGATTATACTAATGATGTGATCGTCTTTGTAGCATGACCGACATAACCTTGAGCAAGGAGACTGTTCAGCAGCCAGTGCCTGACGCCCCCCCACCGGTTTCTTCCCACCTTCCCCACACGAAGACGGACAGGAGAGGGTGCAGCTCCTGCCTTGCCCAGAAAGTGATTTTCTCTGCGTCCTCAGGCAAAGTGCCTGCGATCGACACCGGCTCCATCTGTGCTCCAGGCAGAGTGGCACGTTCTGCTTTTTTTAAATGTGTGTTTTTAAAATACCATTTGGCACATACTCCATAAAGCTTAAAAATTAGCTTCTGGGGAATAAAAAAACACTCAAAATGTTGCTTCTCCTGTACAGCCACGCAAATTGGATTCATGTAAATGATCCTTAAGAAATGTCTTTACGTCAGTATTCCAACAACTGCATTTTAGAAAGTACACACTGACTTGCGCTGAAAACACGAGCCTCTCCATAGCTTTTCTTCTATTACCAAAGAGCGTGAAGTGCACACGTATATCCTGCATTAAGGAATCTAATTTGGCCAGGGGTTTAGCTCAGTGGCACAAGCACCTTCCTGGCAAGCACAAGGTTGTGGGTTCAATCCACCTAGTTTGAGTCATAGGAAAACATAAATACTTTGAACTAGAAAGTGGTAGAGATTATCTTCCCGTATGAATACCCATATCAATACAAGAAGGTGACCACACAGGCAAAATAGTAATAATACTCCTTTGTCCACGGGGCTGTAAATTCTTTCAAGGAAGATATTATATCTAGTACATGTTTCAATTAATGCCATATATATTGCATATTTGTATCCTAAAAAGCTCTATGAATAAGTCCACAAATAGCACTGGGCTAACCAAATATTTGTTACGGTTGATACACTATGTCAACTTGAGCCTTTACAAGTTTAACTAAGAGACTCAGCAGGGAGCCAGGGTTCGTTCTTTGTAAATATTCTCATCTTGTGCAAGAGGAAGGAAAGATTTTGTGAGTGCTACAAGCGCCCTGGGGTGTGTGTGGAGGGGGTGGCTTGCTCTCCTGGCCTTTTTCTCCCGCTGCCGCCTTGGAGTGTCACCCCTGTGCCACGCCACCCTGCCTTGGAGCCAGCTGATTATGGACTGAAACCTCCACAAACAGTGAGCTAAAGAAACCTTTCCTTCCTTCATTTCGGGTGTTGGGTATTTTATCCCAGCAACAAGAGAAAAGTATTTTATCCCAGCAACAAGAGAAAAGTAACCAAGAAAATATTAGACAAAATGAAGCAGGATTCCTACCTCACCCTTTAATATATCAAAATTAATTCTACATAGATCAAAGATGTAAACATAAACAACAAAATTATAGGCAGGTATTTCAACAATATGAAAGACCAAGGTTTTTGAGACTCCCGCATGGTACAAAACACCTAAAGGTGTGAATTAAACTTTTAAAATGTATTTTTAATGCATGAATCGAATTTAACCCTCTTAGTAAAGGAAACTTGCAAAATCTTATCAGCCAGAATCAACAATAAGGACAAATCAGCTGGCAACCGAAACATCTTTCTCCAGGTAAGGCAAGGTTTGGCTTTATCAAGCTACACACAAGCAGGGCTTTGTAGGAATCAAAGCAGAATGAAAAGATAGACTCTAGAATAAAAGGGGGACCCTGCACTCCCAAAATTAGCATCCTCATTAAATGACAAAGAAACTGAAAACGAGGAGAAACCTTGTCTGTCTCAGGCTTGTCCCTGGATAGAACTGAGGAGACAGAAAAGTGGACGGATTTCTCCCCCACGATTGCTCAGCCACAGACTCCCCTGCCCACTCCTTTGGAGGATGAAATTAACACTGCTCATGCACACCCGCCCCAAACTACCTCTGATCAAAAATTTGGATCAAAGAGGAAAAACTGACTTAAATAGAAATAAAAATTTAGAACAGCAAAAGACACAGTGCCGTCGGTCTCCCTTAGGTGTCCCCACCCCCACTTCAGAGCCACTTGTCCCCTTGGTCCTCCGCTTCCTGAAGCAGCTCGGAAGTTCTCTCTCACGAGTGTCTGTGGCCATCTCAAGGTGCCATCATTTCAAAGCATTCACGGCAGTTTCTGTCAAGAAAAATCATTACAGTGCGTCCTCGTCCACCTCACTCACTGGATCTGGCACTGTGACACTTCTGGCTCTTCCTCAAAGTCAAAAGGACCCTGAAAGGTGAACATTTTTTAGTTGATTCGGGACATCGAGCCAGCTGTGGAAAGACATTCAGGAAGGAGGTTATCCAGACCTGCTTCAGAAGGGCAGCAAGGGTGCAGTAAGTGTGTTTGAAGTTAAGGGGGAGTATTTTGAGGAGAATAATGGCAAATAACTCTTTTGCTATAATAATTTTTTAAAAAGTATTCATGTTATTGTTTGACCACATCTCATATATATTTGACTTTGATTTAGAGAAGAATTTCTTAAACAAGCTATAAAAAGGTTCAAATTGAAAAGGAAGAGAATGATAAATTTGATAATTAAGAATTATTCATCAAAAGAAAAAATATATATATAGGAAATCAACAATTCATAAGCAGAAATTTTGAAGAGCTTAAAAGTGAACCTTCTGATGGTGACCAGAAGCCCTCTCCTCAGGCCATGGCGGGTCACCACCTGTTTTCCTTCAGTGGGAACAGTCATGTGGCCCTAAGCCACTATGTTCACAGCATCCTACCTGAAAGATTGTCCTTGGTGTTACTATAAATACAAATAATAGGCTTCCATGAAGAATTGTTCTGATTTACTAGGATAGGAACCTTTGGGGAATTTTGCCTGCTTTATTCTTCAAGTGTGCATTCATTCATTCATGAGTGACAGAGCTGGGACTTTGTCACACTGACACAATAGGTTCAATGGCTCTGTGTGTGTGTGTCCCCTTTTCTGTGGTAGAATTTTATAGTTTGACCTTAGACTAGCTTTCGTTGCCAGGCTGCAGCCAATGAGGTGATTTGGGAGTAAGCATCCTAGAATCCTTTCTCTAAAAAATCCCAACTGGTATTCCTTGGAGGACCTAATATCTGTGAATAAGCAAATTGGCTTAGACTCACAGGAGGCAAACTCACATGTAGGCATCGCTATTCCAGTTTAAAAGGAGGAAACTGGACTGCCCCTCACAACCGTCAGCTGTACCATGGACAACCCCACCATTTTCTTAGTGGGGTTAGCCCTTGAATTATGTCTCCTTCAAACTGTTTGCAGCCCAAGTTCCAAAGACAGCACAAAGCTTTCATAGTCTGAGCACAGGAGGGAAAGAATTTGGTTATGAGCATCTCTGCCTTCAGGATTCATGTCACTTCACATGTCTTAATGGCAGTGGTAGTGAATCCATCCACGGGGAGAAATTTTTTTTTATTTTTTAACACCAAGTATGTTTATTAGAAAAAAAGAAAGTTATGAAATATCCTATCTTTCCTTAAGAAATTAGAAATAAAAGACAGAATAAAACCAAAAACAAATAGAAGAAAATAGTAAAGATCAGAAAACACAATCCCTTATCAAAATTCCAACATCATTTTTCATACAAATTAGAATTTTGATTCTTACATTTCTAGAAATACAAAAGACTCTGAATAGGCTAAATAGCTTTGCAGGGGAGAAATTTGATGACGACAACTTCATCCTGAAGCGGGCAGGTCCTAGAGTCTTGTCCACCGCAAGTGCTGGACCAAACACAAAGGCTTCCTAATTGTTCATCTGCACTGCCAAGACTGAATGGTCAGTGAGAGAAATGTCATCTAAGGAAGGTGGGAGAGTCACGAACATCGTGGAAGCCCGGGAGTGCTCTGAATGACAAGAGTGGCCAGAAGCCCATAAATGCTGACTGCAGACGACTCGACGCACTTGGGCTGAGTGCATCTGAACGACCAGACGGCTCTTTCTGGAGCTCGAGTGAGCACCTTCCTCCCCGTCTGTTCACAGTACCCGGCAGTCTTAATGCAATCACTATAGTTTTTTGGAGTCCATGTTTTCCTCGCTCTTTCTAAGTGTAGCTGAATTACGGAGTTAGGATTTTGATTATGAAAGAAAAAACTACATGATAAGAGAGAGAGAGGAAATTAATAAGGTTTAGAAGTATTAAGGCACTTTATCAAGTTCTCAAAGTTATGGAATAGATGATCTGGGTGGCTCCCCTTGAATGCAGAACAATTACTTCAGCATTAGTGAAACCAAACTCTGTTTTCATGCACTGATATGTACAGAGCTGGCTATGCTATTTCCTTTTCCCTTCAGTTGGCTCTCAGCAATGCAAATAAGGCTCACTAAGGTACTGACATGTGATCTTTGAGGCCAGTTCACAGCCTCCTGTTTCCCCCCACCATGTTCCCTATAAGCAGTTGAGCACAGCGGGATGGCAGAGCCACATAGCTCCCGGAATGTCAACTGGGCTGAGCCACAAGATAAAGGGCTATGACTTCCCAGGGCACAAAAGTTTACATATCAGAAACTGAAGTAACAGCCTCCTAAAACCGTTCAAATGTTGCCCTAATTAGGTTATGCAGACTGCTCTTTCTGCATATCTTTCTCCTTGTATATTACAGAGATACTTGCTCTCCGTTTGGCCAGCTCAGCTCACCTTGCTCACTGAATTCCCACCGGCCTCACCGTCATTCATCCGTGGGCCACTCCTTCACCAGATAACAAATTCTGGAAGAGGCCTTAGATCAAGGCCTTCATTTCATGTATCCTCTCCTGGACTGGACTCAGGACCCTTGGCTGCCCATAACTTTAAGTACATCTTAATATCTTTATTCTCTCTGTGGGTTGTATTAGAGGTGCTAGGTTGGCATTAACTTGCCAGGATTTCAATAACATTTCAGTGGGATTACAAATATAAACTTTCTGGACCATGAGGAGGAGAGATGAGGGATTATAATGTTGTAAGGAACTACCATAGTCAATATTGGGATTACAATAGGAGATCTGGGATTTGGAGGTCAGCTCGAATGCAGTTCTGCAACTGTGATCCCAGTCCCTTTGCCACTGTAATTTTGAGACTCTGTCCCATGAAGCTGGACACACGGCCACTTGTTACACTGGCATCTCAATAGGCAGCACATGCCCACCAGCGATGGCTGAGGATAAAGGTCACCATTTGAGGATGGACAGCCCATGTCCAGCCTCCGGTCCACACCACTACTCTTTTGGCCAAGAGCACGTGCTTGGGCATTTTGTTGGGTGTCTGATTGTCAGACAGGCAGATCTTTTTTGGCTGTCTCTGCCTCAGGAAAGAGGATGCAGGACATCTTAAAATCCTGCTACTTCCTAAAGCCACTTTTCTCCAAAGGATCCCGGGTGGAATCCTCAAAGAGAAAATTATAGGATGGAGCCCAGTTGCTGATCTCATTAAGAGTGCAATTGTTTGAACTCGGATGCTTGACAGCATATGAAATGTGCTGATCAGTTTACAACCAAGTAATCCAAACCAGACAGTGTCCTGCCTCAGAGGCCCTCTCGTCCCCATCTGGCAGCAGCCCTGGCTGATGGCTTTCCGGCGGGAGCAGCAGGATGCCCAGTCGCTTGGGAGATCCGTCCCTGCTGGGCGGATGGCTGCTTCTCCCCACATCTGGATTCTCTGTGCATGTGTGTTCCCACCCTCGACCCGACACTCCCTGTTGACTTCAATGTGCGATGATCTCAGATTCACAGCCTGGGAGCCTTGGTGGCCGCCTGTGTGACCCAGAGCTTCCTGCGTGGTGCCAAGGGAAAGGACCCTTTAACGCTGGGAACAACACAACCATAATGGCTTAGTCCATTCAGGCAGCTATTACAAACTGTCACAGACTGAATAATCTACAAACACAGAAATTCACCTGGGACATTTCAGTGGTGACAAATCCAAGGTCGAGGGAGGTTTGGTGTCTGGTGAAGGTCTGCTTTCCAGCTGATAGGTGGTAATTTCCTGCTGTGTCTTCACCCAGACAAAGAGGAGATCTGAGTTATTTTAATCCCTTATGGCAGAGCTAATCCAGTTATAGAGCTTCGCCCACAACTGAATCAACCCCCTGACACCCCATTTCTGAATAGCACCCCTCACAGGTGTGATTTCATCATAGGAATTTCAGGGTGGACACAAACATTTAGTTTACAGCAAACAACAACAAAAACCACAATAATAATAATAAAGCAGTCATTTACTAAGTGCTTATTTTTTTGTCAGGTACGAAACTGCTCTACATTTGTTTCTCGGAAAAGCTCACAACAGCCCTTTGACTGGACACTGTTACTACTGCCCCCACTTACAGAAATTAAGGTGCAGAAGGTGATTTATATGACCCAAAAATTCAGCCTGAGTTTATTTGACATTTACCAAGTCTGAAGACAAATCAACATGTGGTATAGGTCTCTCATTTTGGTCGCAATCATGCTGTTAGTGGATTTAGCATTTCTCGTGAAGAAATTAGGATTCTACCTCAGTGTGGTGGACAGAGGATAGTATTGATGGATCTTAGGTCTATTATCAGCAAGACCCCTGAACTCGGGCAGATTGATTTCACATGGGCTGATTTGCTTATCTGTAAAATGGAAATGATACAAACACACCCGGTAATTTTGCAAATCAAATCAAATAACAGCTCCACGGTTTACACCACTTCCCCTGCCCCTAAAAAAAAAAAAAAAAATCACTCAGCTAATTATGGCTGTGCTACAATTCATGCCTTCTAACTTCCGGTCCTCTGCTCTTGCTAGCTGACCAGAGACTGTTTGACTTTCATCGCTGTGCTGTGTTGGGCCTACGTCTCCAGCTCATGTTGAATTGGCTTCATTGAGAAAGCCAGGCTCCCTGAGAGCTGGAAGACCATTAGTAAGTGAGCAGACAAGAAGAAACGATAAAACACAGGAAGAAGCCAGAAACACAGAGGCTATGCAGCCCTGGGGAGCCACCTCAGAGCTTCTGAAAGCTTCCCTGTTTTAGTACACAGAACTGATCGTGTTTATTTAAAAATGCAGATAATGGTATAATCCATTTCAGAAATCTGTCCTCAGAACATGCTCAGTTTTTAGAATGAAGAGATTTCCTGCTTAGTAAGGAAGTCTTCCTCTCTGCAGGTAAACCATCCAGACCCCCGCTGGCAAAGCCCCTCTACTCATTCATTTAATAATGTCTTGGCATCTACTGTCTGCCAGACACTGATCTGGGTGCTAGGACCAAAAGTCCTTTTTATGAGACTCACTCTCATCGAGGGCATAGTGGGGAGGCATTGGATAAATTAAGTGTACCCAAGGGTATCATAATACAGAGTGCTGCAGAGAAAGCTAAAGCAAGGAAAGTGACCATGAAGCATGCAAGCTGAGGGCTAACACTTTACAGTGTGGCTACCTCACCAGGAAGGTTGCTTTTGAGCTGTAATCTTGTTATGGTTCTATCTAGATGTCCCCCCCAAAGCCTCATGTGTTCCTACGTGGGGCTTTGGGGAGGTGACTGGGTCATGGGGTGCTACTCATTAGGAGATGAGTCCACTTACAGGTTCACAGCTAAATGTGATTTGGGAGGTGAAGCCTGGTAAGAGGAAGTGGGTCATTGGGGGCGTGTGCTGTCTCCCCCTTTTGTCTCTTGGTCTCTGTCTGCTTTCTGCCACCATGCTAGGGACTATTTCTCCTCTGCCATGCTGTGCTGCCTTAAAGCCAGCTGACTAAGGACTGAAACTTCTACAAACTGTGAACCAAAATAAACCTTTCCTCCTTATAGTTATGGTGCTGGGTATTGTCCCAGCAAGCAGGAAAGTAGTTGAGACAGACTCAAAAGATATGAGGGAGTTTGCTCCTCCTGCATATCCAGCTAGCATCAAGTGGGAGCATGCCTCAGTTGTTCAGAGGATCGGCAGCCTCTCTGGAGCAGAGAGAAGGGGGACATAGGCCAGGGGAGGAAAGAAGGAACAGTAGGCAAGTCCTACAGATTACAGTAAGGATTCAGCTCTTCTCTGTTCACCTGATATATTGATACGCTGCAATCACTCTGGTGGTTATGGAGCACAGACTAAGTGGCACAGGGCAAGCGCAGACACCAGTGAGCCATCTATTTTAGCAACCCAGAGGAGAACCATGGCACCCTGAACCAGCGCTCGGGCAGTGGATGTGATGAGAAAGGGTCGTAGGTTGTTTGTGGCAGAGCAAATAAGGTTTAACGGCGCACTGTCTGTGGGGTCTGAATGGGAGAGACGGTCAAGGATGTCTCCACGGTGCTGTGAGTTGGCAATAGGAGGGGGGGGGACTGGAGCCAGGGCCCAGGGCTGCACCATGGGAGTCTAAG
>PVJX010011249.1:0-54062 GCA_004027295.1 Dolichotis patagonum | reverse complement strand
TTAATTTTACCCTTTTGATATAATTGCATGTATATTTGAGTGGGTAAGATGGATGACCATATTGCTGTTTTTGTCAGATCGTGGAGCAGAACTGTTAACAGTCTCACTGTTTGAATGCCTACTTTACATGTTTTAACTTTGTAATTTGAACAACTATTTCCAAGAAGTCAGTATGTAATTTGTCAAGTAATAATTTCTTGGTTCTTTTTGTTGTTGTTCTTTTCCTTTTTTCCTTGGAATACTGTATTGTCGCTACCCTTTATTCTGTTTTGTTTTGTTTTTTTCTCTTTAAATAAAATTATTTAAAAAAATAAATTTTTACTTGTGAAAATAGATGTCTGAGTAATTGGCTTTTGAACTATATCTCCTCAAAAACAGATCCATAGAACAAGAAGTCAAGCCTTCCCTGTGAGTTGGTGCCACGGTTGGGCCACTGGAAGAACTAGAAGCCAGCCCTTTTCTGTGAGTTGGACCCATACGTGAGCTGTGAGGGAGGAGAAAAGAAGTCAACAAGAAGCCAAGCGCTATCTGTGAGTTGGTGCCATGCGCAGGATGCTGGAGGGAGAACCAGACGCCAGCCCCTTCCAGCACATGGGCCAGGAGACAAGAAGAGCCAAGGTTCCCATCCCCTGCCCCATAAGCAACTGGCTGATCCAGAGAAATACAGGTTATGGTGATAGCTAATGAGATAAAATACAACTTAATGCTTGTGTTTAGTGTTTCACTGCCTTTGCAGGCCTAAAATCGGTGGTCTAATAATCTATTCAGAGGATAACAATGCGCAATGTAGCATCTGGGGTCATCTCCTCCTGCAAGTGGTGGCCATTGTTAATTCCCTAGTACCTTGTTTTGAAGTCCTGTATCATCTTTTTTGTTTTGTTTGGTTGTGTTTCATTCTGTTTTGTCTTCATTTGAATTTGTTATATCTAGTGGCATGGCAGCCATTTTGAAGATGACAAGTATATTATGGTAGCCATTTTAGATTTCCTGTTATCTTGTTTTGAAGTTCTTTATTGCATTCATTGTTTTGTTTTTATTGGTTCTATTCTGTTCTGTTTTGTTTGATTTTTACTGTGTCTGAAGGTATGGGAAGCTATTTTGAAGACAAGAGGCACTATGGTAATCATTATTGATTTCCTCTAATCTTGTTTTGAAGTTCTGTGTCACTTGCACTGGTTTGTTTTAATTGGCTTTATTCTGTTTTATTTTGTTAGTTTTATTCTCTTTAAAATAAAAATTACCAAAAAAATTAATCCATAACATGGGGAGGAAGAATGAGTAGGAAAGTGAAAGAAAGAATATGGAGAATGATAAATTAGAGGTAAGGAGAGAGACAATGGAGAATAAATAAGAGGAAGAGAGAGAGAGACAGACAGACAGAGACAGACAGACAGGGATGGAGAGAGAGGGGAAACAGACAGAGAGTAGTAGAGAGAAAGGGAGAGGGAGACAGAGAGAAGAGAGACAGATAGAAACCTAAATTCATAGCTGTTAGATAATCTCAGCTTTCCTATTAATTTCAGATTTTCTTAAATTATTCACCTTATTTAATATACTATATTGCAGTTTAAATAATTATTTCATTATTCTATCTTTAAGAAATATCCCAAAGGATCACTTGAACTTGCTAAATAACATTTCTGTTCTCCCACCGTTTTGCACCATTTCTCTGGCCCAATTTCCCCAACAATATTTTAGTCCAGGCTAAGAAATGGTGATTAGAAAAATTGTTTAATCTTGGGAAATTATTTTCCTAAATATTTTATAAACCATAGGTTCAAATCTACATCAGTAGGTGTCAAGCCCACCTATCATAGACCGTTCTAAATATTTCAAGTAAAAAGAGATTTAATGCAGCTAACACTTCATAGTGGGCTTAGAAACACTGAAAGAACAAAGGAGAAAAAGCTGCTGCCGGGGAGGCTGAAGCTGCTGTTGAACCTGGATTAGTGCCCAGCTGCCCCAGCCAGCCGTCAGCTGGAGGTGCTGCCACTGGTGCTGAGGCTGTGTCCCTGCAGGTGACACAGGAACTTGCAATCCTGCTGTTGCTTCTACAGCTGGCTCCATACCACCGCAGCCACATTGCTACTGATACTGCTGCTGTTTTTGATGTACCACAAAGAGCAGAAAATAAAAGAGCTTTCCTCTTCCTCCCTTCACTCTGTTTCATTTTAGTTGCCACTTAACAGAACATGGCAAATATAATCTGCAAGCTCTTTTTCTGCCAGTTATGCAGAAAAGAATACTAAAGAGTGGAGATAGAGCTCACAATCTGTAGACAAATAATCCACAGAGACCACTCCACAGTAGAGTGTTCACTAGTTTTGCCTCTTTCTTTTAACTTAATTCAGCAGTAATCGCAACATGATGTTTATCTAACATCATGAACTGTTTTACAATATTATCAACCTGAGTATTTTATAGTTTACATTTTAAATTCAAAAATTAGCCATAGTCTCACTCATACAGAAAAGAAGTTAGTAAAGGAATAGAAGGTAAAAGAAAAAGAGTAGTAATATATCCAAATGTTATACAAAAGCAAGACAGATAATCATGTGCATTTTCCACAATCATCATTACTATAATTATTTAATAAGTCATAATGTTTATACTTTATAACTGTTTATATTTTCCTCCCACTCCTTTCATGTTCGCTTTGACCTAAAGTAGCATCTCATCTGTTTAATATTCTTTAGCTGGTAGGAAAGTTGAACTTTAATTCTTAAAGAGTCTGACCTCCTACTTGTTTTCTCAATTGAGTTGTTGTAGTTCTTTAAATTCAGTTTTATTACTGAATATGGAAGTCCTGAGAGTTCCCTCAGGGCATCCCTTGGGTTCTAGCTATAATCCACCTGCCACATTGTTGGATACCTTCCCACTTTCTCTTAACTGTGGAGAGTGATTATTCTGCTTTTTAAAAAATGGTTCCAGTGACATAAATGTTCCCAATTGAACAAGTGACAGTGCTACTTCCTAGATCAGCAGAACCATCAGGTAGTGTGATAGCAAAATTCTCCCTTGAGAATTAACACCTCAAAAGAGGGATAGCTTGAATTATAAAGACTGAAAACAGAAATTTCCGAGTTGGTTATTGGGTATACATCTCTCCTTTGATTCCCAGACCTATGAATCCTAGTAATGACAGAAAGAGTATAATATTTTAAGAAAACAACACATGGACTTTCAGAGAGTACTCACAGCTAGAAAGTGTATGGGAGATATGTCTTCAACTGTCCATCCTAATGTTCTACAGAGATAGAACCATTCTCTATATATTCTGTAGGAATGAGTATGTCAAGTTATGGGATACATGGAAAAATCATGACTTTCATGGTGTGGGAAATTAACATACTTTATTTTGTATGGAATAAATTCATTGGCCAGTAGCTGACCAATGCTGTGGTACTGTCAGTCATGGTATCTTGTGTAATGGTGACACAAGTGATGTACCTACTAACTCCTGGAACTTGTAAATATATTCTGTTATATGACAAAAGAGATTTTATAAGTGCGGTTAAAGATCTTGAGAGAAAAATAGTAACTGGATCATCTGGGCCATCCTGATGATGCAATCACAAGAATTTTATTAACAGGGAGACAGAGAAAAGTTCTATAACAGGTGAGGGGAAGACACATCATAGTGGAAGTAGAGGTTGGAGTGATAAAAATGGAAAAAAGATTCACGAGCCTTATGACACAGGTGGGCTGCTAGACATCAAAACAGGCAGAGCACCAGATTGTGCCCTCTCTGCTCCCAGGAAGAACCAGCCTGGAAATAGCTTGAGTTTTGCCTTTTGAAACTAATTTTAGATTTCAAGTATTCAAAACTTAAAGCAGGCAAGTTTGAATTGCTTTAAATCTTTTTGTGCATAGAGATTAAACATGGCAGAGTAAAGACTGGCAGCAAAATGCAGCCTTACTAGGACCTGGAACAGAGACATTTGGAGAATAATAACAGTGGGTTGCAAAAATAAATAGAGCTTTGAGTCAAGAAAGAGATGAAAAGAAAACTAGAAACTACAGAGAAATAAAGACAATGAAGAGGAAATAATGAAGCAGTCTGGAAGACTAACCTCAGCTCACAGGAAAAAGGTTCTCGCTCCATAAACACGATTGGTTCTAGGAATCAAATCCCCAGAGAAAGACTGGAAATTAAGAGGCCCCTCAAATATTATGCTGAATAGGTTGAAAAGGAGTATAACACCAAAACACAATGAAACTCAAGGTATTATCACAGGGAGACAGAACTTAGCTCAAGGAACGGTCACAGTAGTGAACAAGTTTCTCCACCTTAATTGATCTTCATCCACAGCACAAAAGCACTAGAAATGTCAGAAAACAAGGAAGCAAGAGGCCTCCGACATCTGTAACTTCCTAAAAGTTGATTTTACACACATTTGGGTAGAGGAAGCTATGGGCAGAGAATTCAAAAACAAAGTGGTCAAAATGTTTGACAATATAAAAGAAGAAACATAAAGACAAATTTGTAAGATGCTTAATGAGCTCAAAGGGGAATTAATTGAACAGCTAATAGATTTTAACAATAAAATGTTTAACAAGTTTACAAAAGAAAGAATAATTAAGTTAAGAAAACTCAAGACATTCATGTCTACTTCAGAAAAGAATGAGACAGTATGAAAAAAAGCAAGCAGAAAGATGATATGAAAAATTGAGAACAAAGTATTGGTAGCAGACTTGACCAATGTGAGGACTGAGTGTCAGAGACAGAAGACAAAGTGGATGTAGTAGATCATAAATTCTGTGATGCTCCAAAAATGACAGGACACCATGCAAGCTGGATCCAATAGCAGCTAGATTACTTAAAAACAAAGGCAAAACAAAACCCTTAGAATTACAGAAACAAAGGAAAAGTTAAAAGTCAACAGAAAAAGTATTACAAAATGTATTCTCTGAAATCATAACAGAAAATTTTCCAAATCTAATGAATAATTCAATATACAAGTCCAAGAGGCATGCAGAATGCCAAATAGCCCCAACCAGAAAAGAACCTCTTTATGACACATTGTACTACAAATTCCAAAACTTCAACATGAAGGACAGAATACTAAAAGTTCTTATAGAAAAAACAGCAAACAATCTATAAAGGTAAGGCCATACAAATAACTGGATTTTCAGTAGAAAATTTAAAGGTCACAAAGCCTAGAGTGAAGATTTTAAAATTCTAAAAGAGAGCAATTGTGAACTCAGACTTTTATATCTTATGAAATTAACCTTCATGATTGATGGAGATGTAAAGATTTTTTTCCATGACAAAAATATTCTAAAGAAATACATGACCACCAACCCAGAATTCCAGAAAATATATAAGGAAATCCTAGACAGAGACAGGGAGGCCACCAGCACCAAAGAAAAAGGACAGCAGCTCGAGATGGTGGTACATAGCTGTTATCCCAGCACTTGGGAAGCTGAGACAGGAGGACTGTCATGAGTTCAAGGCTAGCCTAAATTACATAGCAAGTCTTTGTCTCAAGAGAAAAAAAGACACCTCCCCCCCAAAAAAGGAAAGAAGAGGAAAGTATGTTTGCACCCACGAGTGTAGTTAAATGAAAGGGAAAAAAAAGAAGCAGAACTGGAAAAATAATACAATGATAAGATTCAGTAAACATCTTACAATAATAACTATCAATGTCAATCATCTCAACCCCTCTTTGAAAAGACATAGGCTGGCAGATTGAATGCAAAACAAAATGCAACCATATATTGTCTGTAATAGACACACCTCACCCAAAAGGAAGTATATAATCTTAAATTAAAAACATGAGAAATGACATTCCATTCAAATGAAGGCTTAAAACAAACAAAAATAGCTATCTTATTTTCAGACACATCTGACTTCAAAACAAAACTGATTTGAAGAGACAAATCTGGTCGTTACATGCTTGTAAAATGAACAAGTCAATAGAAATAAATAACTATAAATAGCTTTTGTTTCATGAAACAAAAGCTACTTGACTAGGGGGGACAGATTGACACCAATAGAATTGTAATGAAGGACTTCAGTACCTTTCTCATAATTAGGTGCCCCAGACAAAAAATCAAGAGAGAAAGAAAAACCGTATGACTGAACTAATGGCTTTAAAGTTAACTACAATATGTTTCATCCTGCAACAACAGAACACACATTTTTCTTAACAGCATAGAGAACATTTTGCACAATAGACCACATCTCAGAACATAAAGTATGCTTAATAAACACAAAATAATTTAAATACTTGATTGGATCATAATGGAAGCTAGAAATGAGAAGCAATAGAAGCCATCAGGAAAATATGCAAACACATAGAGATTAAATAACACAGAGTTAAGTAATAAGAGGATTATAGAAGAAATTAGGAAAGAAAGAAAAAAAGCTCCGGAATCAGTTGACAATGGAAGAACAACATATAAAAACCTAATGGACACAGCAAAAGTAGTTCTAAAAGGGAAGGTTAAGCTGGTGTTGCACACATTAACAGATATTGTGAAAATGAAAGGGAAAGAAAGTGTTCAAAAGGAAAGAACAACTGGAATAGGGGAAAGGAGAAAAGAAAGGAAAAGATTATATATATATAAATATATATATATGATAGATACTATACTACTAATCTCTGTTAGTTCATCAAAAAGAACAGCTTGTGTTTTCATTGTTTGATTGCTTGATCTTTTTTTATGCCTAAATCTTGTAATCTAAACTACTTTGAAGGTAACATGCAATATATTAGCAAGTGTTAATTTCCTATTATTTTGTTTTGAAATTTTGTATCATTTTTATCCTTTTGTAAAATAAAAAAATACAGCACTCTGAAGTAAATAGCAATGCATATCAAGGTTCTAAAATACAAGAACAATCTTGTCTAAATCTGAATTTGAAAGTAATAGAAGGAAAGAAATTTTAAATATCAGCCTGCAAATTTCTGAAACCAAGACTAAATTAGTACAAAGAAAGGTCCAATGAATCAAAAGTTGGCTCTTTGAAATGATGGGATGGAAAAACTTGGGATGAAGAAGGAAAGGAAGGTGAAGAGAAAAGTTTTCAGATGTGATATGTGTGTTATCAGTTCTCCCACTATGAATGCATTTACTATGTACAAAAATATGCTAACAGAATTATTAGAGTATAAAAAGTCTTTGAGCATGTTGTAATCTTATAGAAGCAGTAGGAAATTAATATGTAGTATAGTAACATTGCTATGTAGTAGCACTGTTATGTGGCACTGTTATGTGTAACACTGTTATGTGTATGTATATACATATATATACATAACATACATATACATACATAACATTGCTATCTAGTAGCACTGTTATGTGGATCATTAAGATGTCAAATAAGGCATTCATAATGGTGCATATGAAGATGCTGCGTATAAGAATGGGAAAAATCTATTTTCAGAATGATTATTTCTTGGAGCAAAGATAAATCACTTCCCCTTTCATTGTGGAACCTAACTTCACATTGCAAGACTGTCTGGTTCTACAAGAATGATACTATTAGAAGGACTTTGCTTCAGTGTCTGCCATGGTAGAATGGGTGCTCAGTAGTGGCAGCAGCCACATCAGAGCTGGGAAAATTGATGTTGTGGAACCAATGCAAATGTTCATCCCTACTGCCATGGCCACGTGAAGTCTTACCTCACTGAGGAATTATTGGAGTCCTGGACAAAGGTATTGGCTGATTTCCATTCAGAGCACCCTCCTCACTGGACACACTGGGTGAGAAGTCATGTGAGACACAACTGTGCTCATATTCCATAGCCATCCGGAGAACTTTGTGAATATAGCTTTCCCCTAGACCTCCTTGTCACAAAATCTTACTTGTGCTCTTTCCAAGTCCCTGATGACCTGGGTAGCCCATTACAGCCACTGACCATGAAGTAGTATATTAATAACTTAGCTAACTCTTCAGAATTGTAGAAAAAAAATGAATGTACTCTCAGAAGTTGTTACAAATTATAGGCTCTCTTTTTCCATTTTATAGTGAAAATGCCTTGAGTCCTTGGGAGGTCATGGGTGATCTGAGAGATATAAGCAAATTCTTCTCTTAAATATTGTTACATATATTGGGTGCATGAGTTCAAGGTCATGATTAGCTGTGTGTGTGACTCATGTTATGCCTTAGTGGCAAACTGTAAGTTTTGGTTATAACGTGTTTTATAAGGGTGCCTGATATTGTGTGTGAGAGATACCATGAACTTTGGCAAATATTGTGGTAGTTATCTGTGTAATAATTTCTATATTATAAATGAAGATAAATAAAAACATGTACTTATAATACAAACAAAAATAATGCAAATTTGCAGTGGATTTTTTTTTTGCATTTCAGTTCATCCTAGTAATGAATATATCTCTCAGATATGCAGATCTTGGCTGCATTTTTTGTGAGCTGTCCTGAGGGGTACGAGAGCTGTAATGCTGCCTCAGTGCAGTTCAAACTCAACAATATCTGTAGCAAATAACACCTCAGCGTTTATAGCAAAACCACCTCTAATTAGACTGCTTACTTCCTTCTATGTGCACTGTAACTAAAATATCTGTATGAGGCCACAGTTGTGCACTTCAAGGAAAAGGAGTAAGTGAAACCTGAGTTCATTTCTTTGAGGTTCAGTCATCTCTTCAGCCACTATCCAGTGATCCAGGGAGTGTCCACAGATTCATTTTTAAAAGCTTCTTCTTTTATTAAAATTATGTAAAATGCTATCTGGGGAAATTAAACTCTCTGGTCTTCAAATCTGACTACATTACACCTACAATTTTCCCCTGCTCTCTGGCATCCTCCATTTCTCTGTCTTTTTGACACACATACTCAAATATACTTTGAAACCTTCCAAAGTCCTCCTTGGCTCTCCACTCCCCGCCATACAGTCCTCTGCTCCTGTCACATACACATTTCTTGAAATAAGTGTCTTCATCCAGTCTCTCTACTTTCTGTTCAGTCTTCTGGTCATTTCATGCTGATCACTGGTTTGATAATCATTTCTCTGAAATTCCCTTTGTCTCTGTCATTGCTGGTTTCTCTGGTGAAATTTCCAGCCTATCTTCTTCCTTTCCAATCCTGAACTTCCCAGAAGCACCTGGCCTTACTGACTGCTATTTCCCTTTAAACAAGATATTTTATGTCTCACATTTCATGATCTTGTACTCTTTTTACTCTCATAAGTAGCCAGCTGCTCTTTTTATATCATCTTTATATGACAAGCATTATCTTCTTCATCTAAACTCAGCATAGTAATTATGTTCTTCTACAGCTTTAGTTACTATTTATATGTGCTGAAAATTTTCAAATTCATAAACCTACTTGTGTCTTCTCCCCAGATTTCCAGACAAATAGCCAATTATCTTCCATGCATCTGCAGTCTAGGTATCAAAACTTGATAAATGGAGTATTCTGTCTCTTTTCCACCCTCAATTTATTTCTCAATTATTCTTCATGTAATCTAGTAAAAATTCCAGCAATCATTCTTGATTCTTCTCTTTCTCTCATTAACTACCCACTACATTCAAATCTTCAACAAATCTTGAAGTTTTTATGTGAAAAATGCATTTCTAATCTATCCTTTCCACTTCAGGCTTTCCAGTCCCTGCCATGATGCTCAATCTGTAAGTCAGAAAAACTCAACAACATTTTAATGGTCTTGTTCTATTGTTCTACAATCTATTTTTTTATGTTATTCCATAGTAATAATTAAACTTACAAAAATATGTCACTCTCCTAAAATCTTCAATGACTTTCTATTTTATCTGGCATGAAATTCAAGCTCATTGCCACAGACTACCAGGATCTTCATGATAGGGGCTATCCTTAGTCTTCTGCCTCATCTCCTATTTTGGAGTCACTTTCTCTATTGTTCATCTTGCTCCAGCCACAGGACTCCTCTTTCTGTCTTTCTTACACACCTGGTCTTTTCCTTCTGCTTTAGGTTCTTTGTACTTGCATATGTCCCTGCCGGAAACATGTCCCATGAATGTCGGTAGGGTTATCTTCTTGTTATTATTCAGATTTTACCTTCAATAAAGGTGAAATCTCCTGACTATCCCATCTACAATAGCTGTATTGCTTTCATTTCAATTTCAGTATTGCCAGGTAGCAAATTATCAAAAGCATTGTGGTTAAAATAATCACTAACTTGCTCTTAATTCAGTAAGCCAGCTATTTGATTGGGTTCTACTTGTCTTTGCTCCATCCTGTTGGTGATGCCCTATGCATAGATTTGTGATCTGTTGGAAAGTCACTAGGGACTACTCTAAATGGTTTCACCTGTATGTCTGGAAATTGTCTGAGTGTGTCAGCTGCAAGGCCTTGGTTTCTACCCTGAGGACCTCTCCAACAAAAGAAATGAGATTTTCTCACAAGACAGCTCCACTTCAAGAGGGTGAGAAACTAAAAGGCTCGTTTAGATGTTACACAGTGTCACCTAGGTCACGTTTTATTCCTCAGTATTTCACAAGGTAATCTAAGATAGAAATAGTTTCTACCCTTGAAAAGAGCTGCGGCAATTAACCTGCTCTTTTGCTGTGCTCTCCCATCACCTTTACTGCATCATCCATTTCCTTTCTAGTTTGTAACATTATCTAAGGTTTCCTTGTTTGCATTTGTTTCTTTTTGATGGTGAGTCCTCCTCCATCTAATTGAGCATGCGCTCCAAGAGGAGAGGCATCTTCTTGGACTTGTATCAGAAGTGAGCACACAATGCCTTCAAGCCCCAGTGATAATGATTGACCACTCCTTCCATACATGAGAGAAGACAGTGGTATAGGGAGAAGGGAGTTATCGAATGAGCTATGCGTACGTGAAGGTTGAAACAAGTCCTTCTACGGAGCACCCCAATCTCTTTTGCTGTTATTATTCTCACGTTTCTTCTCTTTTCTCTGCTAATAGCAGAGGCAAAGACAACTAGAATATCACAACAGATAAATAAAAATGAGAAACAATGGAAGGACAGTGCTATGCTTACTTGTTTTCTTAAAACATACAATTTCATTTTTTCATTTTACTCTAAGATAAGTGAATTTTAACAAAGAAAATATAAAAGACTCACCTTACTTCTGCAACAAAACAAGACTTAATAACTAAAATAATTAGACAACAATCAAGGTTAATAGAGTATATATCCTGATCTAAAAAGAATGGCCAAAATGTTATTAAAAGTAAAAGTCATAGAAAAAAAGAAGTTTCTTTCTTGCAAAGAAGAAAGAAACAAATAAAAAGACAATGCTTAGTACTGTATTCTTCCTGAGTCACATTCAGTTTAAGGGTGCAGACTGGGGAGAATATTGCATTGTTGCCTAATGATAACATTGCAATGGCTAACATCGTGTATTTCACTGTCTAGAAGTGGTTTCCAGATGATCTTTTTTCTTGAAGCCACCAAAGGAATAACTCCATGAACAGACTATCCTTGACACATAGAAGTACAAATTTGAGGGTGATGAGTCTTAAGATGTTCTACCTGGAACGTGGTACTGCAGCATTGAGGAAACTACAGAAAACAGAAGACTGTCTCACCTTCCCCTCCTCCTTCTGCCCTGGAGCAGGTGGTCTGACCCCATTTGCAAAGGATCATCCTTATCTCTCAAGACACTGGGATATAGAGAAGAAGTTGAACAAGTGTTTGCTAAATTTCTTCCAGATTATTACCACTAGATCATAAATCCTTTGTTCAATCTTACCTTTCCTCTTCATCAAACCTGTGCATAAAAATATACAAGCTTCTTTCTTTCCTTGGTTCTTTATTTCCTTATGAAAATTTTCAGGTAACAGAATACTTATATTTAATAAATCATGTGTCTTTCTCTTATTAACCTATCTTTTGCAATAGGGATGAACAGTTTAAAGCCTGAGGCTACATTTAATCCTATAACATCTATCACGTCCAGCGGAAAATAACTGACAGCCTTGTTGCACTAAATAGTCCATGATTTTATCTTGTTGTTTTTTGAGTTGAGACACTTACTCAGAGGTATAAAAAGAGATTGATTTTAGAAGTTGTTAGATTGAAAGCATAAAAATATATGGCTGTTGATTTAAAAGAATTTTTGGGCCTATTTATCTTTTCCTGCATTTTTTTTTTTTTTTTTTTTTTTGAGCCAAGGTCTCACTGTGCAGCCCTTGCTGGCTTGGCCTCACTATGTAGCCCAGGCTAGCCTTGAACTCACAGAGATCCTCCTACCTCAGTCTGCCAAGTGCTGGGATTACGGGCATGTATCACCACACCCAGCTTCTTTTCCATTTTTTTTCATTCTTTTCTCTTTTCCTGGGTATCCCTCTCCAATCCTCTTTCTGCTTGTTATAGTTAACACACTCTATCAATTTGAGAAGTTTAGAAGTATAAGAAACTCAGCAGGGAGCCGAGTCCGTAGTTTGAAATGTCCTCAACTTGTGTAATACAAGGTCACAGAGGTGGTATAATTGCTACACCCCCTGGGGGAGGGATGGGTGGTCTGTTTACAATATAAGGGAGGAGAAGAGCCTTTTCATGCCCCCACTTTTTGCCTTTGCTGCTTTTGCTATCTTCTGCCACCTTGAACTTTGCCCATGTGCCACACCACCTTGCCTTGGAGCCAACTGATTATGGACTAAAACCTCCTCAAACTGTGAGCTAAATAAACCTTTCCTTTCTTTATTTTGGGTGTTGGGTATTTTGTCTCAGCAATAATAGAAAAGTAAACAAGACACTGTTCCTCTTCTTTCTGTTCCTTTCTCTTGTATTTTAGCACTAATATCATACTCTCTTTGTCTGAAAGGAATATTGTAGGTGCACATTTTTTTGCTTTTATTTTTTCATCTTAAAATAAGGATATCAAAGAACAATGTTTGCAAAGCAGAATATGACAGGCAAAAATGGGCCTCAGATACTATCGCATAACATACATAGAAATAAAGTCAAAAGGATCATGGATCTAAACATAAAGATAAAACTAAAAAATTTTTAGGAGAAAGCATAACAAAACTATATTTGCAACTTTGATGTAGGTGAATGTTTCTTAGTGAAGCCATACAATAGAACATAAAAGAAAAAACTTATAAAATGAACTTCATTCGTAATTAAAAATTTTGCTCTCTGAAAAATACCATTGACAAAAATATTACTTACTGGGAGAAAAAAATCAAGAACAGTTACAACTCACTAAAAATAAGAAAAATACTGAAGCACACTTAAAAATTTTTGTATACAAAAAAGATACATAGGTGTGTTACCAGATGCTGCATCAAGCAGCATTGCTGTTCAGGTTCTTAGTGCTCTGATCCATGAAATGGTGAGAACAGTTAGTGAACATGAAAGATTAATGTTTATTATGTGGCAATAACATAATGAAAAAAAGGGAGAGAAGCACAAAAGAAGTACTCAAGTGAGAAAAGGAGTGCTTTGCAGAAGAGAGACGGTAACTCCTGCACACAGACCAGACCACCGCGAGGAGAAGAGGGCGGTGGCAGTGAGGTCGGTAGTTACAGCGTTTTGTATCTCGTTTTCCACATAGATCTAGGCCTTCTCGCTTGATCTTGTTCTAGGAGATTGGTACTAGACACCAGGCTCAGGGCGACTGCTCTGCACCCGTGGTTCACAAATACCTGCAAGTGGCAAGCCATGCCCAATTGCCTGAGCTCATCAAAATGCCCTAGTCTTTCATCTTAAATGGACAATAAATGCCCAAGCAGATTCTCAACATTAATGGTCATTAAAGAAATAAGAAGAAACAGCTACAATGAGATATCAGTATATTACCCTGCTAAAAAAGCTAAAATAGAAAAGATCTAAAATACTAAAGGTTGATGAGTGTACAAAACAAGTAGAATTCTCATACAGTGCTCTGGGAATGTAACGTGATCCAACTACTTTGGGAAACAGTGCTGATATATAAAATTAAACATATACTTATGGTATGACTCAGTAATTGTCCATTGATGTACCTAGCTATGATAAATAAAAATAAAACTGCATAAGTACCTATATGCAAATGATCATAACATTATGCATAATAATCAGAAAATATTGTAATCAAAAGTTGGAAACAAACCAAACCAAATAACCAGCAAAAGGTGAATTGATAAGCAAAATATGGTTTCTTTATGCTGTGGGTGAATTTATTAATGAACAGGAAAAAAGAATTATTGATACATGCAACCACATAGCTGAACTTCAAAGCATGATGGTGTATAAAACAAGGTGAAAACCAAATAAATCTGGCCTTTAGTGACAGAAGTTTGGTGATTACCTTTCGTTGGAGGGGGTAGTGCTGGCTACAAAAGGTCACAGAGAGATTTTGGGGTTACAGAAATATTCCATGTTTCACTTACAGTGTGATTTCATGAGCATATATCTGTGCAAAAGTGCATTGAAATATAAACATACGTTTTAACTAGCATTATTTCCTGAGACTATAGTATGTAGGTATTTTTCAGTTGAAAATATGATTGTCTTTTCACCAATTATGAAGACATTTATTAAAATGTTATTTAGGTTCTTGTTGCAGTTCATGGTTGTGGCATGGCACAAAGATGAATAATTACTTGGAGTCAATGTCTAATTCAAACTCTAAGAGGGGCTGTCTTTAACCAAGACCCATCAATGCAAGAGTGTCTCATGAAGACAGCCCCAAAGTGAAGCTTCTGTGGCTTTTTATAGCTAGGACCAGGTAGCAGGGGTAAAGGACAAAGAAAGAATGACCATGCATGAATTCATTTAAGGGACAGGGACTGATAGAGTGAGGTCAGAGCGGTCTGTGACACGGCTGATCTCAGTGTCAATTTAAGTACTAGATTTGAATAGGAGGAGGATGAGGCCAAAGAGTTCATTCCTTATGGCAATGTATTTTGATTTACTTGGACTTGTGGTCTGATAGGCCATTTCTTAACCATGCACTCCAGGAGATTTGGGGCTTGTGGCTCCAAAAGTCCCCTATCTCTGCATATCTACCACATGCTTACCTCTGGCCAGCATTCCCACAGGTTCTCAATAAAATTCAAGTTGTTTTTATTACATACTTCCTGATTTCCTATGAAAACTGTGATGCATGTCTATAATGCTGGGTATTAGTGCTCTTCGCACTTTCATTTTGGAGTTTAGTTCAGATGTGGGTCTCAGAAGTTGCTGTTTGGAAAATGTGGCTTTGTAGACATTTGTTTGGTTTGTCTGTACTGGGCCTAAATGAATTAATTTCAGAGCACTCATTATTTTTAATAGAAGTGATATTCCTTACTATTAATAGCTCTTAACTAGTATTTAGAAAATTCTAAAAGTAACACAACAGATTTTTTTCCCCGACTCTTAGTTTTTTCCTGTATGTAAAGCATTTCTGATGCCTGTTATGTATAGGGCACAAGACGGAGTACTGTTTAATGAAAACAAAAAGCTCATTAATTACTGTAGCACAATGCAACTGTAATTGCAAAAGCTTAAGCTGTGTTGGATACTTGTTATGCAAATTAAAATAAAAGCTGTTTTGATTTTTGAAGGTCACAAAAAACAGATAAATAATAAATTGAACACAAAAGGAAAAATTTCCTCTGTAATTGTTAAATGTTTTTTTCCCTCATAAACATGTTTCTTTCTTTTTTAGGTTTCTACCATTCAAATTTCAATACAATGCTATAAATAAAAATACGTGATTAAAATCTTTAAACATTTTATCTGATAAATTTTCAGAGAGTAATGTTCAAATGATGTTGATAAATAAAACCCAACTCAAAAAATCTTGAACACGCCAATACTCTTGCTATAAAATTAACTTTTTTTCTTAGTATACTAATAATGTGCTATAATTGTGCAGAGCAGGATACAGATATCACTTGGAAATCAAAACAGAGAAACAAATTAATATGTACATACTTTTTGTTAAAATACATAACCTCATTTAAACCTTTAAGGACTATTTATTTATTTAATATTTTTCATAGCACTACTATAAACCAGTGGCTCTTCTAGGTTCTGAGAGTACAGTAACATGAAAATTCTTGTTGTTATACTACTAAAGGAGATAGATGTTCTAAGTTAATTGTTCTTTGATTGAAAAAGCTTACACTTTAGTCTGTTCTGGAAGCTATGTTAGGCACTGAACGTGCTTTACACACACATTCTTACATTTCAGGTGACTACATTACGATTAGACAAGAATCAACAGATTATTGTGAGCGTTTAGAAGAAAGCAGTTCAAGAAAACCTACACACACACACACAAAAGTGGAAAAACAACCACTGATTTATATGAGGATATATGATGATTGTTCCACAATGTCCGGCAGATGAGGCCTCGCCATCCAAATTCCATGGAAGCTTGCACCTGACTCAATGCATTCTGAAGCTTGAAACACATTCTATTACATGACAGCTTCTGTCTTCATGAAGTTCAGTGCATGTTCATAGACAAGACAGACGTGCAGAAGGACAAAATGTACAGGGAAAATGGTAGACACGTACATGTGGACCTTTATCTTCTGAGGTTCTACAGCGGTTAGGATGAGTTAGAACTTCCTTCGGGTATACCTTGGTAGCTTTTCTGCCACAATTCTAACATGATTATCTTAGTGGGTTAGAAGCATTCCCCGGTTCAGGATGAATAGGCATAGTTCCAAGAATAGACACGAGTACATGTTGGAAAGCAGATGGCTGGGTAAAATCAGCATGAGCCCATTAGGGCTCATGGTTAGTTGTTTAAACTTTGTCAGTGTTAATTCTGACAAAGTTTAAAGAAACTAAAGCAAAACGTAATCCTAACCTTAAGCCTAAGCATAGTGCTAACCCTAAGCCAATCCTGAAACTAATCTTAACCCTAACTGCTATTGATTCTGAGAAAAATTTAAAGCAACTAATACTAACCATAAACTAACCATAACCCTCATTAGTGTTAATTTAGATGAACTTTAAAGCAACTAATCCTAACCCTAAACCTAACTGGTTTTAATTCAGACAAAGTCTAAAGCAATTTATTAAAATAACCCTACCCTTAACTCTAACTAACTCTAACCAAAAGTTAAACCTAACTAGTATTAATTCTGATAAGTTTAAAGTAACCAAATCTAACCCTAAACTTAACCCCAACAGTAACCCTAAACAAAATTAGTGTTAATTCTGACAAAGTTTAACGCAACTAACTTAAACCATAACCATAAACCAAACCCCCCAAATAAGCCTAACCCTAAATTTAGCCACTGTAAAAAAATTTACAGCAGCTAACACTAACAGTAGCAGTAACACTACCTCTGACTGGTATCAATTCTAGCAAAATTTAAAGCAACTAACACTGACTGTAACCCAAAACTTTACTGGTGTTAATGCTGACAAATTAGAAAGTGATTCACTCCAACCCTAATCTTAATTGTAACCATAACTGGTATTAATTCGGGCAAAAGTGAAATCAATCAACCCTAAACCTAACCGTAATCCTTACCCTAATAACTGCACCCCAATAGGTGGGTGCAGACAATTCAACACTATTTGAAACCCTAACATTAATCCTAATACTTTGTTACTGTCTTAGTACATTTTTCATTGCTTAGGCAAAATACCCAACAACTACAGTTAAAGGAGGAAGCTTTATTGTAGATCACAATGTATAGCTTTCGGCTTATAGTGGGCTGACTCCAAGGCAGAACAGCATGGCAGAGGGGCATCACTGAGGAGCATCGTTTGTGGCAGACAAAAGGCAGCAAAAGCAAGCACAAGCAGCAAGCAGCAAGCAGTAAGTACAAGTAGCCAGAGACCCTCTTTCGGTGCTTCTATCTTATCCAGTCTACCCACCCTTATAGCATTCGCACTCAGAGTGGAGCACCTTTAATCCTACCCAGAATTATGCCAAATCGGGCTACTTTAGTAACCACACACCCTTGATCTCAGCATCATCAAAACAGATACACTCGTCTCTTCAAAGTCCTATCTATGACTGCATCACGCTTTGGAGAGACACAAAGACATCAACCATAAAACCCTAATCCTAACTGTTGTTAGTTGTGACAATGTTTAAAGCAACTAACCCAAACTCTAACCAAGTGGTGTTAATTATGACCCTCTGAAGCAGCTAAAGTTAAAACTAACCCTAACTCTAGCCCTAACCCTAACTGTTGGTAATTCGGGCAAAATTTAAAGCAAGTAACACTGACTTTAACCCTAACCACAGCTGCTGTTAATTCTGACAAAGTATATAGCAGCTGAACCTAACCCTAACTCTTACCCTAAACTTAACTGGTATAAATTCCAACAAAGTATAAAGTAACTAAACCCAGTGATAACCTTCTAACTGGTTTTAATTCTGACGAAGTTGAAGGCCAATTAGCCCTAACCCTAACCCTAACCCTCACCCTAACCCTAATTCTAAACCTAAACCTAACATTACTTACCCCAACACTCTAAATCTAACTCTGTCACCCTAATCTTAACCTTAACCTGTCTAACCCTAGCCTGAGCCTAACCCCTAATCCTCACCCTTACTGCAGGCAATTGTTAGGAAAGGATACATGACTGAATTTGAGGGAAAATGTGTTTGAGGCAGGATTTATGGTACAAATTCTATGGGAAATTTTGTTCATGCTCAAATTTTAGTTCTATTAGACATCAATGACTTCCTGGCAAGAATGAAATGCATTTATTGATTCACTCTAATACCATTCTTGGGATACTCAGAAAATGAAGAAAAAGTGGAAACACATTTAAAAGATAAAAAAGATAATTTGAGGGTTTCCAGGGCTTTTGTTGCGAGAGAATCAGAATCTTAGATACTGGTAAGCACAAATACGGATCAAAAAGTGGGAGGCACTTACTTGAGTTATGGGATTATTAATAATGATTTTCCAGAGGAGGAAATGCCTACATTCTGGTAAGCCAAGGAAAAGTGCATGTGTGTGTGTGTGTGTGTGTGTGTGTGTATGTTAGATTTAGGTAGACAAAACAAGGAAGACAACCCAGCCAGAGTAGGGCAGAGGCCAAAGAGCACCCACATTCAGAGATTTAGAATTATTGTTTTTTTAAAAACAGGTCAGCTGTTCTGTTTTAGGAATCAGAAACAATTTTGAGGCAGAGTGCAGGAGTGAGAGAGTCACAGTGTAGCATAAAGATTAGGCCAAAGACTGCAGTCTGGCTGTAACCTGAGGTAGCTATAACCTCAGTTTGCCTGTCCTTCAGTGAGACTCTCAGGACCTCTTGTGTGGAATCAAAGGGCAGGCAATGTATGAGAGGTAAGCTTCGGCACGCAAGTAGAATTACTCATGTAGGTTAGCTCCTCTTTGCTTTATTATTCTTTATCGACTGTGCTGATTTGCATCTATACCTTTTTAAAGTTAATTTTTGTTAAGTCATTTTCTGAAGATTTTAAATGTCTCTAGGAAATGAAAAAGATTCAAGAATGTAGGTGTCAGTTGTAAACAAAAGCACATGCATTTCATTTCAGTAAATAACGAACTTTAAGAAAGCTGAAATGTAACTTGAACATTTCAGTGATGCAGTGCTTTAGTTTGAATACAACAGTGCAGAGCCTCATTCACTGAAGACCTCACTCAATTTTAATTGTCTTTAATTCTGCTTCTCATTCTGTGTCTAATGGTGCTTCTTTCCATGTTTCACATTGTTTTGTTTGTAACATGCAAGACTTTTTCTATTTTCTTCTCACTTTCACAGATATGTAGTTTTCTGATTTTATTGATTCATTCTAATACCATTCTTGGGATACTCAGAAAATGAAGAAAAACACATTTAAAAGCTAGAAAGATAATTTTAGGGCTTCCAGTACTAAAGTAGTTTTTGCTTCATGTTTACACTTTTATTTCTAACAAAACTCTTCCTCTTGATACTATTAAGCCTCAATTTTCTCTTCTTCCTTTTTTATCTTCAACAAGGAATAAAATGAAACCTAGATGCATAACTATTTATTTTACCATAATTGTTAATGACTACAACACATATAATAAGTAGAATAAATGATCTATTACTATCTGTCAAAAGTTTTAAGGGTTTTAAAAGTTTATTGAGCATACAAAGAGAATAGTTCATGAATTGAGAAACCTCAAATAGAGAAAATATCAGCTTCATAACACATACAGCACAATTTATAGGGCACAGAGGAGCACAAAAGCCCTTGGCTTGCTCATGATTGGCTGCTGTATATACCTTTTAAAGGCAAACAACAGTTTAAACTGATTTATCTATACCTGCCTGTTAATTTATATAGGCCATGCTGATAAGAACAACAAAAAAATTAAGATTTATAATATACAGGTACAAATTCCCTATGACGAATGTGATCATCATGCATATCTAAACCGTACCAATAAACTTAATTATTAAAAAAAACAAAGTAATGTTTTGTTTAGGACTAGAGTTTTTAAATTTACTTAACTGCTAGCTCTGGGGTATCTAAACTATGGCCTCCCTTTCAATTTATTTTTACGATGTCTGTAAGACACACAACTACAGTAGTATTTCATTCAAGTACAGAGGCTTTTGAAAAGGTCTCCGACCAGGCTTTTTATTCTATTTTACTTAATTTATTTTTGCTGGCTTTTTAGTAATTTTTAACTAGTTTAAAAGTAAAAGATGTATACTATTCTACTTTTATGAACATTGTTTTATTATTTCAATATTCCATATTTTTAGCTGAAAACTGAGTATTGTTTAAGCAATAAAAGAAAACAAAGGAAATGTTTGGCAGTTCCAGGGACTGGAATAGTAAGAGCATTGGTTGTTTTTATTTAATTGCTTCCTTTTTATGCACACAAAATTTTATTTTTACATAGTTGGAATAAGCCAGGATTTTTAGGGAAAAAATCAGTTCAGAGAAATGGAAATAAGTATTTTATATTTTCATGCTCCTTTTTCTCAGGAAGTTCAGTATAATTTATTTTTTTAAAGAAAAATATTTACTTTCAAAACAAATTTACAGATATTTTATGTCTTAGTCCCTTCAGATAGCTTCATATTTTAAATACTATGAAACAATAAAGGAAATTGTGCAGAAATTTACTGATCCTGTAACTACATCATGTAGTTCTGTGCTACTGCATTTAATAAGGAGGGTAGTCCTTACCTTTACTGATGGAGAGGGTCTCAATAACCAGCCCTGGGCTTGCCACCCCTTTCCCTCCCAGGTTCGTAAAATCCTTCTCAATCTACAAGATTTGTTCTCAGCAATTGTTCTTGAGTTTTTATTGTATAAACGTTGTTTATAATTTAGCGATATTTTTAAACATAGAAGTAGTGAAATTTCAGTGGAATCTTATAGTCAGGGGAGGCATCTCTTACATAAAATTCCTGTCAATTCAATCATGCAGTGAACTGTCATCTGAAGAAGTAGTGTTCTGATCATGGAAATGTTCCATGTACCAAGAGACAGCCAGTTAGCTGTCAATGAATGAGCTAAGAAGGTTACAAGACAAATAACAATAGCAAATAACATACTTCTGAGCCCTTACTAATGATAACACTAAGGTATTACCCTCCAAAAGAATTTTCACTAACCCAATATTTAGTGACAAGGATTGAAACTTGATAAATTCTCTGACTTGTGCTAGAACACATGCAAAGGTAGAGACATAGCCAGATGAATATCCAGGCACTCTAAGTTAGAGTCTTTGGGCAATTATATTGTACATATTTAGTGATCCAAATATAATCTTTCTTTAATCCCAACCAACCAACCAACTCAAAATCCAAAGCCAACCAGTTGTTCTATTCTCCTTCTTATTCAGTTACATGAGTATTAATTGAGCAGCTCCTAGGTTTTAGGTATTAATTTCAAGCACAAATGCACATTTTCACTGATGAATAAAGGACATTTTTGTTTTCATGCTGTTGCCTTTAAACTTTGAAAAGAACAGTCAAGTTCTGAAGATCTTCCTTGTAGAATTGATTTTTTTTTTTTTGCTTTTTTTTGCTTTTTTCAATCACTCATCATAGGAAAAAGTTTCAAATTCTTATCAACCTGGGTATCTTCCTCTTCTAAACACATTCTAATTTGTAAATCACCGTTTAAAAACCACACAGGGATACAGCCTTTTCACACTTTCTGGTGAGGCAAAGAATCAGCAGAGTCCTCAAACGCAGATCATCTGGAGTTGTCTTGCTTCTGCTTATAACTTTTCTTTTGGGACTTGCAGGACGGGGCTAGACACGGACGATTTGTGGGATTCGGTGGGTTAAAGTCCCTTCGTTGAAGCACAGTTCTTTATCAGCTGTACCCTTCACGTGTCCTCTAGCACCTCAGCCAAGACGCCGGAAGCCATCTTGCATCCCCAACTTCGCTTAGCTTGGCTTTGGTGAGAGCTATTAGGCCCTTCTGGTTTGGCTGAGGCACTGGGCAGACTAACAGCACCCTCTAGTGGTCAGAGTTAAACCTCAAAACCTTTCTAAGGTGACCATCACCAAGACATTAATCAGAATGTTAGGGTGTCAGGCAGCGGTGTCTTGCATGTGTGAAACTGCCTTTTTCTTTTCTTCTCTGTCTCTCTCTCGCTTTTTAAGACAGTATCACTGTGTCTATCCAGGATGAGCTCAAATTCTGGATCCTCTTGCCTCAGCCTCCTGAATGCTAGGGTTACAGATGTGCACTGCCAAGCCCCACTTTGAAATATCTTTTAACTGGTTATTTTTGCTTCACTGGGTAATCTGTTACCCACTGGGTGTCAGGAAATTGCATATATCTCAGCCTTAGCTAGCCCACTAGGCACCTTTTCATTTTAGGGTAGTTTTTCAGAAACTGAGGATTTCAAGCTGCCCTCCTTCCTTCCCTCCACTTTTAGTAGCTGTAATTCCTTTTTTTTTCTTGAATGCTCCCTTCTTTCTTTCTTTTTTTGGTACTGTTAAATCTGAAAAAATATGCACTTTTAATAGAAGGCTGTTATCTATAGTTCCAAACAAGATAGAGTAAGTAATAATCCATCTTAGGTGATTGTGATTTCAAAAAAGCAGCCTCATTTTATTTTGTTTTTTTAAAATTATTTGTTTGTTTCTTGATTTTACTGCTTTTTATCTTAATTAAAGCCTAACATTGCTGCCTTTCTTCCTTCTAAAATTAATCAATGAGTTCATTTTCTAGGTTTCCTCACAAAAGAAGAGTAATCTTACAGGATTATTATGGCTCACATATAAACACTCAAAAAAAGAAAGTCCTCACAGGCAGTTCCTCTAGCTTAAATACCTTGTGTCTCTTTGTCAGATTGTCACTTGGGGATGGCGTGATGGTAGAAGAGTCCACTCCTCAGTTTAATTCGGAATCACACCTCCCTGCTTCAACCCAAGCCAGCCTGCTGTTGGCTTGGCACCCCCCATCAGACCCAGGAAGCAGGTATCCAAGGGAAGTCTTGAAATGAAGCCCTCCATCTTGTGCAGAGCACTCAAAATGGAGTCAGGAGATGTCAGTTAGAGCGGATCTCAGACATGTTCATACTCCAGGTTAAGACCCTATTCCTCATTCAAATGCGCCAGGACAGAGCTAGCCTCTAGAAGCAAACAAGCCCATCACTCACGAGAACTGTTTTCTGCAAATCTGCTGATATGAAGCATTGCCTTGCTTTTCTGAGAAACTGTCCAGAAACTGAAGACTTGTCCAGTACTGAATAACGCAACTGACTCCTTACCAGCATCCATCAAAAATCCTGACAAACACTAATGTAACCTCCTCTTCAGGTTTTAACCTTCAAATATGGCTTCCATTTTGCAAACTGTCAGAGCACAGATCAAGACTCTATGAGTCTCATTTCCTAGATTATGATCTTTGTGAGTCGTAAAGAAATGTCTTTCTTCAGAGTTCTACAGACTGAATTGATTCAGGAGGCTGCTGTTGAAAACCTCAGATAACCAGGGAAAACCCAGAGCTCTGCTTTACTATTTACTATTCACCTTAGTAACTAACGAGAATTACTTCTAATGCAAAGGCTTCAGGCTAATTCCAGAAAGTGACCTACAGCATGCTTAAGGAAAGTACAGTTTTTCGGTTGATTTGTTCATTTCCTTAACAATTCAAATTATCTTTGTGATCATTTCTAACCTAAAATTTACATCCCAAAATTAATAAAGTCAAGGACTAAACTCTATGCTATCTGACATTGAAAGCTTTAGTCATGTACACAGACCTGTGCCAAGCAAAACAGATGCTTAATTAAATTTCAAGAAAACTGAAAACAATTATTTGAACCAGTGAAAAGTGTTGGGTAACGTCTCTCTGGGATGAGAATTTTTTTTTTTTACCTATTGCTTAAAATAGTGTTTAAAATACTGTTTAACACTGTACTGTTTGTGATCTGTGTCTGATTTTTTAGTATCCAGTATCATATATCCTGAGGCAGAGGCCTCAGAATGTGAGGAAAGTGTGTGTGTGGGGGGGGAGGCATTGTGAGGGAAACTCCGTCTGAAATTAGGAGATCAGTGTGATGATATAACTTAGTCTATTCTAATGCTTATCCAAATCCCCTTCCCCAGTACAATCATGCAAGCACTTGAGGAAAAAAAAAAACTTTTGAGAAGGAACAAAGCGTATTCAGATGCTTTATTCAACAATCAGACCAGCCAGACCTCCTGGCAACCTTAAGGGGTTTTGGAACCCTGGTTCTCAGCACGGCCCAGATTTTCTTATGAGGACAGGAACCTGGCGCTTCCTGTAGAGGAATTGGGGAAAATACCAATGGGAAAAAATCAGTTTAATTTAAAATTAGAGAGGTTTAAGATTCATTCTCATTCATCTGTCTTCCATTCATTTCATTCATTTACCTATTCATGAAATATCAGTTTATCACTGTTACCCTTACTAGGGACACAATAGAAAAGGTAAAATCTGTTCTCACCAAGTTTATAGGTCTACTAGGATGGGTTATAGTGAACCCCTGGAATTAATCTAAAGTCTTTTGTTGCTCCATTGTTTCCTGATGCTACTCCTCCAGTGGTTCCTGGTTTATTGCTAAGCCTAATTGATGACCATTTCAATTTAGACAACTGAGGATCCAAAGTCTTGCAAAAGGAAAACTTATCTCCATCCCAAGTGGCTCATTCTATGCATCCTCCTCTCCAGAAAACAAAATCCTCTCCGCTTTCCTCCTTCTACTTTTATCAAGTTCTATAAGCTAAAGATCCCTAAGTTGTGCAAGTGTCCTTAATAAAACTGTTTGCAGATCTTTCCTCTTTCCTAGCCATCCTTTCTTTGAAAATACTAGCTTGCATAAATTTGTCTGTTTCTCTGTTACTGGGGAATATCTGATATTCTTACATTTTATGGGCCTCATTGACTCATTTCAAGTGATACTAGTTTTCTTGTCCCATAATCATTAAGTACTTCTGTTACCAATTTTCAAATCAGGTATATAGGAAGCATAAATGTCTAAGCAGACCATGTGAGTTTGACTTATTTTTCATAACAATGCAGTTCCCTGTAATTCAGTATGTTCAATACCCGTATTTTTCTACTTAAACTTAAATTAAAAGTTAAGTGATATTAAAAATTTAGTTTCCTAGTTCTACCAGCCACATGTAAAGACTAATTGCTAGTGCATGGTAGGTAGTGGATATTTATTGGACAGCTGAGCTATAAAGCCTGCCTATCATTACAGAAAGCTGTAAGATATTGCTCGTATGTGGAAAACAATTTGCCAATATGGATCCCCTCTGCAGACATACAAGAAATAGGAGTTCTCATTGATGCTAACTGCCAAACACATAGTGACGGAGGAGACTACTGCATGGAAGCACTTGTTGGATGTTATCTGCTAATCTCAACACCTGACAAGTAGGGTCAGCGCCTGGTTGTAGTTATTATGCAAAGGATTTGTTTGGAACTTTTAATGAGTGACAGAAATGAAAGTGCTACTGTACATTAAGAAATATGTTCTGTGTGTCATATTTGTTTCCAGACCTAAGCTTTCTTATTTGGGAAATACAGGTACAGGTGTTATGTCTTCTGGCAGCCAAGTGTTCCTCCCAAATTTACCTGTGTTTGAAAGAATAGAGAGACCAAGCTGGAACTGACAGGTTTCAAAGGCCAAAGGAATGGCGTCCTAACCCTCTGCACAGACTGTCCCAATGTTTCACTCAAAATATTAGGTCTTTTGATTCAGATACTTGGAAACTTCCCAAGTGTCAAAGTAGTTTCGTTGCTTTCTCCTCCACTTGGAGAGAAGTATGTTTGATCTTAATGTCAACAACGTAAGTCATGAGAAAATTAACAAGTGGTTTCAAGTTCGCTTTAAAAGTTCTTATTGTCAAAACAGATCCTACACAAAGCAGAATACCTGATGTCTGGGGCTTAAAACTTCTGATCATGAGTCTTACCCTGGAGACCAATTTCCACAATCCTTGCAAAACTCTGAGTCTTTTCTGAGATGTTTTAAAACAGTCTGAGAAGGAAGAAGGGAATTTACGCTGGCAATGATGGAATTTATAAAGTCACTTGAACCTAAGTCCAGATATTTCATATCAAGTCAACCCTAGGATAACTAAGTGTTTTCTAGGTCACTTGTGGGATATATTTGATTTGTTTTGATAGTTTCACATTGTTATTTAACCTGGAATGCTTTTTTAGATTCTACCAAAATTAGAGCCTTTCTTGACTTCTCCACTCCTTCTCTTCTCTCTCCACTTGTGAAATACTTACCTCTTGTTTGCTGGCATTTCCAACAAGTAGTTATCTCATATGTGCTCATAATCTGTTTTCTTTTAGTCATAAGCAGAGAGGAAGCAGGGGCAACTAACCTAAAGCTCCACACATGGTAAGCAGATTTCTTCGGTAAAATAGACAATCTGTGGCAGGTTTATTTCTCTGTGTTCCTTGGGGTTAATTCTCTTCATTTACTTATGGCCACATCAGAAAATGGAAATTTGCTGTTACAAATCTATGAAATTCATGCAAATATATGAAATTTATCTTTGCATACTAAGGGGCTTTAGAGGACAAAAATCACTAGCCAGGCTTGGTGGCCCACACTTGTAATTCCAACACCCTGGAGGCTGAGGAAAGAAGACCACAGATTTGCATGTAACTGTTGGACCTTAATGATTTACTAAGACTTTTTCCACAAAACAAAGCAAAACCAAACAGGTGACCTGAAAATACAGCTCAGCACAAATCCCTGGGTTCAGTTACCAGTACTGAAAAAAATCACCGCTATCACCAAGAGTTGTGTTTTAAAATTAGCAGCATTTTGTGTATATAAGCTTTTCAGAAATCCAGACTACTTTAAAATTGTGTGTTTTTATCATATAAATGACTTTAAGTCATATTTTCATATAATAGATATGAAAAGAGAAAAAAGTTACTTTTGGAAAAGATGGATGCTTTGTTTCTATCATTGTAGGATTCACGCTCTTGATATACTGATTGGCTTTTAGAGAGATAAGACATAAATGTTTGATGACAACATATTTACATTATATTTACAGATTTAAAGTTTGTACTCACATATTTTCAGCACAGAGTGTGCACTCATTGCTATAACTAATGCCATCAGTGCCACAGACAGGATCATAGATCTTGGGACACCTGACCGTTGTAAGATCACAGTTAGCCTAAAAATGGAAATAAAATAACAACTTTCCATCATGTCTTGTTCTTTGAGATTGTAGCAAAATATCTAAAGTGGTTGTAATGTCTCTGGGAAGGGACATGGTGTTAATGATATGAAGTGTTTGAAGAGAAACTAAGGGTCAGTGTTAGAAAAATCTGAATTTAGGTAATACTGCTGTTCACAAACTGTGCGACACGGGTAAGGCACCTTGTCTGCAAAGTGGGAATTTTACAGTGGTATTGGGAAAGTTGCATAAGATAAAAGGACCCATGTTGCATAAGTTGCATAAGATAAAAGGACCCACGTTCGTGTTTACATTGCTGCTGGAGCTGGTGGCTCTCAGGCTGATGGCCACTTGGGGCATGTTTGACCTTGCACAGTGTGGCCCAGTCACACTGGACATCCCTTGAGCAGGCAAAGGCATTTGGTGTTTTCCATTTTTGGAAACTTTATATTTCGTATCCTCTACTCTAGTAATAGCCAGTAATCATCGCATGACTAGTGCAGTCTTCCTGCCAGCAAGGTTTCACTTATCCTTCATGGTTCGAGGTAACTGATTCTCTTGGGAGCACCTTCCCTGATCTCTCAAGCTATATGGTTTCTAATGGAACTATAGCTTCATAACACTTTTCAGAAATGTAAAAAGCTATTTGTTACAAACTTTTGGTGTGTGATAGAGTAATGAGCTGAGAGACAGTTACTCTTCTGATCTCTAAGTACACTAAAATTAACTTCTGAAAAGTTATCTTTCGAGTATTTTTCTAGAGGATGAAGTTAGTTTACTATTTTCTGCTGCCCATGATAAAAGCCACATATCGGTAATTAGGGGCTTTATGGCAGAGTGATGAGATTGGGCATAAGCAGGAAGTGGTTTTGAGAAATCTTCACCCATGGTGCTCCTCTTAGCAGCCATTTTCTAGCATACATGAACTCACTGACACTCTCACTACCGACATCCTCACAACTAACTCTTTCCTCTCATGTGTTAGACAATCACACATAAGTCACCCATATATCAGAATATTTGTCCTTCAACACAGAACTAGGAAGGCAGGGGAAATTGCTATTGCTATCTGCATTTACCAGCTTAAACCTCCCTAGGTTTCATACTACTCTTCCCGACTTTGGACTAAGCTGAAAGGTGACTGCTGAATTGCGCTTTTGTCAGATCAAACCATTTTGGCCTGAAAAATAAGAAATAATACAATTCTGTTTACCTTTCTTCCAAGGGAAGCTGCTGTAGGACCTAGAAGGCACAAACCAGATGTGTTAAATTGGATCCTAAGTGGGAGAGCACTCAGAATCTCTCTGCTTCCATAAAAAGACTGTGACTTCTTTGCTGGTCCCTGAACCTGCCCAACTCTTCTTATTTCTGTCCACTTTTAAAGGGTAGCTGAGTGATTTCTGTCCATTCTCTGCCTACTAAAATCTTTTTTAAAATTAAATAAAAGTTTGGTTATAACCAAAGTACCTTAATTTGATATATCAGAGAAATTGATCCATTTCAATGAAAATTTAAACTATTACTACATCAAATATGTCAGGCACTGAGCTAGAGTCTTCTGAAGGGTTATGAACACTCCCACACTCAGTCCCGAGATCTTTGATCTCACTTTTAGCGTAGTAAAAGTATCTTGATCTCAACTTAAAGATGAAGGGATCAAGTGTTTATTCAATTGGTTTTGAAAGAATTGCTACTAGCAACAAGTAAGTTTTCTGATGCAATTGCATGCAAGTCCCCTTTGGTGAGTGTTTATGAGGAAGTTTTTGCCAACTCACCATCAGTTTTCGAAGAGCTTTTTTGTAAGACTCTGAGTAACCATAGGCCCAGTCACAGTTATTAAATTTACAAATAATCAAAATAGACACAGCTGGCTCTGCTACCATTGTGGAGCAGGGTGGGGTGGGGGTAACTGCATGAGTTCACTGAAGGGAAAGGAAATTGATCTGATAGCACCCAAAGGAGGAAATGGTGGCAAGATTTAATTTTGATACTCGCAGTCTCTGAGGGCGTGAAGATTGCCTGCAAGAGTCAGAACCTGATGTTGTTGTGGGTCCCACTGGGTTTCAGAAACTAAATGACTCCAAAAATTGATGAGCAAGTTCTCACGACAAACATCTACTTGTACTAATTAATATTAATGAGGAGTACAAAAGGGACCTCTGCTTCCATAAATATTTAGTAAGTAGAACAAATCATATTCGTCTTAGGAAAGTGCTGATTAAGCTTTTAATAACTTCTACTACTACCAAAAAACAAAACAAACAAACAAACAACAACAATAAAAAACCCCAAAACTTCTACTGCGTTGAAGATCAGGTTGAAAATGTTAATCATTTCTAATGATAAAAAGAAAACTAGTCTGAATCCTGTGGGTTCAGAACTGCCTCCTAACATTTCCCAGAGGCAGTCTGGGAACTTAGGCACACCGTGTAGCCAAGTGGTAGGGAAATATCCTTTGAAACATTTTGGAGATCAAAAATAAGAGCATTTTAATCAGCCAAACTATTCTTCTTATACTGACTATAACTGGTTGTTGCTATGCCTCTATTGTCAGTGCTACACAAATCTGTGAGAACATAAAGTTCGTAAATAGGCTGGAGGCATTTACAGTATTAGAATGGAATTTAATTTTAGCATATGTACTGTAGAAGCAAGCTCTAGAATAGTATTTAAGACTGATCTATTCCTACTTTCTTTTCTCTACCCCATCCTTGACAAAGGACCATCCTGATAGAAAACCTTTAATCTGCAGAACCTTCTTACTAGAATTGTTTCTGCCAATTTATGTCAAACATTCTTCATTCTATAATTTTCATCTGTTTATTTTATTTCATTTCACTGGGAGCAAAAGACAAACTGAGGCTAGCTAGTCTCAGCTAATAATAGACTATGGTAAATTTCCAGAAGACAGTGTGTTTAGCAAAACAGCAGGTGAAAAAGTTTTGCTCAAAGTTGAAAAATGTGTAAAGATACTTACCAGATAGAATGATTGAGGCCAAGACACTAAGAAGAAAGACGCTTGTTACCTTCATGGCTAAAGTTCTGTATCCAGAAGTCAGTGAAAACTGTAGTGAACTTACTATTCCTCTTGTGAAGCCCAGGACTAGAGGGTCATATAGGCAGATGGCAACAGAGGCTCCACCTGCTGCACTGTGTCACAGGTGCCCTTGGTTATTGATTGACTCTGTGTGGCCTGACACCCAGGGTTGGAGAATGCCACCTGAGTAGCAAAGGTGAACCGAGAGGGTGGGCCTCAAGCCCTATCAGGAAAAGTCCTGCAGCTGAGCTAGTTAGTTGTCTCTTCAACTTTACTCCTTTATTATAGGACAGTCTTTCCCTTCTTGAGCCCCAGTTTTCTCATCTGCAAGTGGAGCTTAGAGATCCCATCTATTCTACAGTTATGGATGTGCTGAGTATATCAGTTGTCCAGGAACATGGTTCTAGCAAGTGTGCACCAGGGCACGAAGGGTGCTACTCTGCCGTAAGGGATAAACTTGAGCCAGTCATAGGAAAATGGATGTGCCTTGAGGTCATAATGTTAGGCCCAATAAAACAGACATGCAAGTTTAAATATTACATGGTTTCTCTTATATGAGCAATTCAAAACATAAACAGTAAAATGAAAAATAGACAATAAAAAATGAAAGAGATAGACCTTTTGCAAAAGAGAAGGGGAACAAGAGATGGAGGGAGAAGAGAGGCAGGGGAGGGAATCAGATAAAAAAAGAATTAAAATGTGTTATGTACATGTATAAACTTCTTACAAGGAATATAATTATTATGCATTGCAAATACATATAAATAAGAAGTAAAAATTGAAAAAATGCTTTTGTAAAACAAAACCAAAAAAAACAACAAAAAAGATTTGTTATTTCATTCAAAGCTATGTGCTGAGTATCTGGTGTAAACTGATAGGACAGAATGCTCCATCCTGTCTCCTGTTTCTGCAGGCATTGTGAGTAGAGGTATCCATGACCATTTCAGATTAGCTTTTCCCAGGTTTTTATGTAACTAATGGACTTAGACAACAAGATCAAATTTTCATTTCGTGGAAAGGGGAGAGTTTTTCTTTAATGTCTAACATAATAAAAAATGTTTTTTTCCAGAACAAAACTCACATGGGTTTATTGCCCTTTCAAAAGGATCTTGGACTTTTGTAAACTCTTACCTCTTTTTCTTGTAACTGCATTTCCTGTGTAACTACACCGTAGCCTTCTTCACACTGTCTTATGGAAACTGCAGTTTAGGAAACCGGAAAGAATGCTGACATTCTGGCAAGTGCTATGGAATAATTGAATTCCTTGTCTCTTTCCAGGGTCACTGTCTTCAGCCAGCATCCATAAATGGGGCAGGCTGACGTATCAGTCCTCAGTGGGGTAAAGACTCAGATCTGAACCAGATTTTGCATCTGCTAAGGAAAGTGCTCTTTCTAATGTGTAAAAATGACAAAGCCCATAACTATGTGGGGTTTATGCATTTCAGTTAAGGGAGACAAACAACAAAAATGATAAACGATTTTACAATGTCAGATTATGACAAATATTATGGCACAAAGGAGAGAAAAGGGCAGACTTGGGAGAGGTTTATGGTATTGATTAAGTGACATCCAAGGAACAGGAAGTGAGGAACGGCACCATGGCACTACCTGAGGATGTGTATTCCCGAGAGAAAGGCAAATACGAAGGTGCTGAGAAGAAGGAAGCCTGAGATACTCAGGAAACATCTAGGATGCCATTCCAGCTGTAGCCAAGTAACAGAGAGAAAAAATAGGAGACGAGACGAGAAAAGAGCAAGGACCTAGAGATAAGTGAAGACCTTGTTTTTTCCTGTAGGAGAAACTTGGGAGAGTATTAAGGACTTTCTTGACACTTTATTTGGAAATCCATAGCACCTCAAATCTAAAGTGTCCCATAGGGCTACTTTGATCATTTACCACTGTCAGTATTTTTCTCTTCGTTTTCCACACTGACTCTTTTCTCCCTAGTTGATTATTGAAGGAAAATCCTGGGTGCTCACTTTGATGCTTCTCTTTGGCCCTACAATGCACTGTCTTGTACACTTCACTGCTATCAAGTTCTCTTTTGGATTTATGTCTAACATGGTGCCACATTAGCATTTCCTCTTGATTTTCCCCCATTGCCTTAACTGCTTTCCCAACACCCTTTTTTTCCCCCTTAAATCCCTGTTCTTAGAACACTCAAGTTATCTTTATGAAATGCAAATATCACCAGGGCACTCTCCAGGTTTTCATGGCTCAAAATCCACAGGGAGGGTTTGATTTGGGCTCTGCATGACTTGACTCTTTTCTATGTCTTGCTTTGTCTCCTACCAGCTTCCTGCTTGCTAGACCTACCAAGATAAAGTGGTCATTTCCTTGTTCCACCTTAATAGGACAGAAAATAAAAAGCCTCTTAACCTTTAAGACTTAGTGTTTTCTTATAAAGTTATTTTCTTTTTCTTTATTTGTTGATTCTTGATTTAATTTTTTCTTCAGTTAAAATTAGCTCTATTATTGTATGATTTCATGATACTTGTACTTCAAGGCAGTTAACATGATTTCAATTTTATAGCTATTTATATGACTCGTGTGTAATAACTTTCCACCTTTAAGGAGCAAACATGTTTGGTTTGTTTACTGTGTTACCTAGCAAGATACGTGGAAAATACTGGATACTAGATAAATATTTGAACATGAATTCAGTAATAATACATATACTAATTTTTTCAAAGAGCAAAGTTATGCCTTTTTCATCTCCATGCTCTTAGTACCTCCCACAGAGCAGTCATTTGTTAGTTTATTTAGTCTTTTATTCACTCAATTATTGTTGTAATCCAAATATTCACTGAGTACCTCCTATCTCAAATCTCTTTCCTGAGTGCTGGGGAAATTACGGAGTTTCATCTAAGTAAAGACAAATATTGGTTAAATCAGTAGAGTTCTTTTTTTCCATCTCAAACCATTATTTACATAGTAATTTTCTTGCCAGTAAAAAGGTTCCCAGTATAACCACAAAGGAGTTTGTATTTAAGAAATAGATTTTTTTCTTTGGTCTCATAAGTAGCATATGAGAGCAAATTGGCTGGGATCTTGTTCCAGAAAGTAGTTAGACAAAAGCTATAGCAAGAACAACATTCAAATTCAGGCCTACTAGATGCCAAAGCCTAGGGTTTTTCTACTGAACAGTGCTTTTTAAATATTTGACTATAAACTTAAAGTAAAAAACAGAATTTTTGCTACAGTCTAATAGTATAGGTATACATGTGAACAGACAAAAACAAGCATTAAGAAATGCAGCATATTCTTATTGTGAGTGATGACTCAGTATGTTTCACTATAATAACTACAGGGGCCAAAATAATCTTGTTTTTAAAATCACAACAATACCAAGCTATAGTTCTAGTTATGGATTAGCCCTAAAATTGATAGGAAATGGCCTTTTGGAGACAGGAATTTCCTTGAGGACAAAAGTGCACATATTTTGTAATTATTTGATGTGAGAATAAACCCAGAAATTGTAAATAAATGTTATGCAAACATATTGTTCCCCATTTCACTTAGAATGTTAATTACTTACTAGTAATAGTATAACCCTCCTTCTATGAATGTTAACAATTAATAGCACATTTAGTCTTCATTGGATCAATGTTTGATAGAGCAAATATTTTTTGCCTGGAGGACGAGAGAGGTACTGAGTAAAGCACTTTGACACTGTGCTAAACTATTAGTCATATTAGTGTGTTTATACTGTCTAGTGTTGTGTAAATCTCTCCCCTTTCTTTTCTAGTACATATCTGTGTACATATTATGCCTATCATTATGGACATGAGCAAATATATTGTGACCTACTCTTTTCTGAGTCAAGGACTCCTTACTCACTTGAGTAAAGAATGATGGCAAAGCTTTATAGACTTGTTCTAAACGGCTGTGATAAACCGTACTGGGATAGGGGGAGTTGGGTGGGCACCTGTTGATTTTCACAGTTTGCCTAGTAAGAAAAATGACAGAAATTAGAGGTACAGAGCTTGTAATATTTGGCCTGATATTTTAAGATCTCTGACATTGTGAAATATTAACTCTTTGATGTTGCATTATTCTGGGAACAACTTGGTTTTTTCCCCCTTTTCCCTGTCTAAAGCTCACTCATTGAATGTGCCCAATGGTTCAATTTTGTCCTTCTTTTGCAGCCTAGCTAAGATATCTCTGGTACTTGATTCATTCAATAATGATTTTTTATCCTTTCTTGTGTTTCAAGGAAGTTGGTAAGGCTACTACATTATAGTTATTGCATTAATTATATCATCATAACCACTATAATCATAACCAATGCTGACTTTTTAAAAAGACATATATGTCAGTATTTTAATTCCACTATTTTAATCCCTATAGCATTATTATTCCTATTTCCTAAGTAAGGAAAGGAATAACAGAGTTTTCTTATTCCTAGTTATAGAGATTACATTGAACTTACATAGAACTGAATTGGATGACATAATTGGAATGCTGGCTTAGACTTCAGAAGGGAAGAATCTTAATTTAACATTGTCATTGGCCACCTGTCTGATGCTTGTAACGTTCTCTTTATTTTACTAAGCTTTCCTTAGCTATCTGTATTACAAGTAACTTCTCTTGATACTTGTGCCAGTATGGAAGTGCAGAATTACTTGCTATACAAGTAAATCAAAACACTAATAATGAAAGAAAAATTGCTAAACTAGATCACATTAATATTAAAAACTTTTGTTCTTCAAAAGTTATTATAAAGAGGATGATATAGAAGATACTTTCCTTTCTTTCTTTGTTAGTATTTTATGTATCCTGTTTATGGAAACTTTGTCTCCACAGTCATGAAGATAGTGTGTAAAATTCTAGAAGATCTACAATTCATTGTGATCAATTTTGTGGATAATGTAAACAGGTACTAAGATTAAATTTTAAACATGTATTTATGGATATCCAACTCATTTTAAATGACTGAAAATATTTTTCTCCCATCGCAATGAAATGTGTTGGAGACCATCTGTCCATACTATTTTTGAGCTAGTTTCTGGGCCCATTTCCTTGTCTCTCCTTGCTAAGATCGCACACTGGACTTTTTATTTAATGTGGTATCTTTCTCTGTATAGCACCTGACTTGCCCTTTTGTCATTCACTGTCCCCACATAAATGTTCTACCTGTGTTTATCATTATGCATAGCAGATGACAGCTTGCACTTCCTGATGACTTCTCTTGGCTAATGACTAATATTTCTTGATTTTGTAGGAGTTTGATTTTTATGTCAAACCACTCTGATTACCTTGAAGAAGTCCTTAACTGATATCACTAAGAATCCAACTGGAGTTGAAATGTTCTTGTCTTTCATTTGTTTTCTTTTTGATAGCAAAAAAAAAGTTAAGGGCAGTGCAGAGTTGTACGTTATGGTGCAGGGGCATTGGTGATGGACTCAACTTAGATGTTCCTCATTCCAACCACTTTAGCATCATATTACTGTGGAAATGCCTAAATCCTCTTTAAGAAAATATATGTGTCAACTACTTTTCATTTTACACTCTTTCAATCTTTCCTTGCTCAAAATGTTTTCATTGTGTCTGTATGTGTTGTAAAAGGGGCAACCTAGAAAAATATTCCAGGGAAGTTTTACCAGGAAGTGACCCAGAAGATCATCATTCCCCATCTAAGGGTTAACACTAAATCTCATTAATCACCTCCCAGCTCACAGCCCTACTTTTACTTGCTTTTATCACACGGGTTATATTTACATCTTCTTTCCTTGTGATAGGTCACTAAGTTTCCGTCCTGAGTTCTGGCCTCTTGCTGACACTCAGCATATGGTTTTACATGGGATAAATGAAGTGAAGTGCCTCAGTTTCATCACTTGTGTAGCTCTTAGAAATTACATAACCAACCTACCTTTTCATTCAAAAACGTTTATGGTACCTAGACTCAGTAAGTGTTAGCAGAAGGAATATATAATTTTCATTGAAAATGAGCTAAAATGTTGAAAACAAATCTGTGAGGGAATAAAGACAATGAGAATATCTATTTCAAAGAGTTAGACTCTGAGAGAAAGAGAAAATATGGAATTTTGCTCAATATGGACAGTGTTAAAAGGAGGTTTAGGAAGGGAAAAGAGCCATATAAGGTGGCATTTGCCTGTAATCCCAGCTTTTTGGGAGGTTAAGGTAGGAGGACTGCAAATAGAAGGCCAGCCTGGATGATTTATATGACCCTGACTCAAATGAAAAACAAAAAGGGCTGGAAATATGGCCTATGCTCACTAGATCCAATCCTGAGTGTGCACCACAATAAACAAATAGGAAATGATCTTCACATACAGGCTTTGAAGAGAGCCATCAGGCCCCTTCTAAACATCCTTTCCTACATACCTTTAATCAGGACTTGAATGGGCAGACAGAGTGACATTATTATCTCCCCAGAGTCACATTGTTATGTCACGAACCTCCACGGAGTCCTCCTGTAGTCAACACACAAAAGGCAGGTGATTACCAGGGGGGTAAGGAAAGAAAGCTTTGAGATAATCATATTTCTGAACAAAGCACTGCTGGGAAAGAGCAAAAAAAGTGTGGAACTTAATAGGCAAATTTATTTCATCACTGGGAATCCTAGTAACATATTTCTAATTAACCATTACTGAAGAAGCCTACTGTAGCACATGCCTGTAACTCCAAGGCTTGGGAAGCTGAGACAGGAAAATTAAAAGTTTGGGTCTGGCCTAGGTAACTTTTTTAAAAATTTTATTTAAAGAGAAAAAGAAAAGCAAAACAGAAAAAGGGTAGAAATAATACATAATTTCAAAAAAAAATAAACAGTAAGAAATCAGTAGTTGATAAATTACATTTTGTCCTCTTAGAAATATATGATCAAGTTACAAAATTAAAGCATACAAAGTGGACATTCAAACAGTGATACTATAAACAATTTTGTTCAACAATCCAACAAAAATGTAGTAATATGGTCATCTACCTTACACACTTAAACATACGTGCAGTTATATCTTTTAGAGCACTTTCTTTTCCTCTCTTTTTGACAATAGCAATTACACATTTTGGGTTTTATTACTCCTATATTTCTTATTACTTTTTACACTAGAGACACAATGTGATAGTTATAAATGGGATTCTCATTTATTTCACTAATGAGGATAGTCTCAAGTTGCCTCCATTATGAAAGCCTCAAGATCATCCTTTTTTGTAGCTGAGTAATATTCTATTATATAAACTACTACATCTTTTTCATCCACTCTGCAGTTGATGTGGATTTTGGTTGTTTCCAGGATTTAGCTATTTCAAATTGAGCTGCTATGAACATGGGTGCACATATATCACTGTGATATGACCTTTTTATTTTTTCTGAAAATACCCAGCAGGGAAATAGCTGGATTGAATGGAACTTTGAATCTTAGTCTACTGAGAAATCTCCATACTGATTTCTAGTCTTCACTCCCAGCAACGGTGGAGCAGTGTTCCTTTTTCCCTGCAACTTCACCAACATTTGTTATCAGTTGGTTTCTTGATGGCAGCTAAATCTCAGTGCTGTTTTAATTTGCATTTCTCGAGTAACCAGTGCACCCTCGGAAGAACTTATGTCTTAAAAAATAAAAATAAAAATAAAAATAAAAATAAAAATATAGAAGAGGGCTGGACATTGGGTTCATTATGAAGGTCCTAGGTTCAATCTCAGGACAGAAAAAGACAAGGACAAGGGGAGGAGGAAGAGAAAGAGGAAGAGGAGGAGAAGGGAAACAGGTAAGAGAAGGAAAATGAGAAGGTGGAGGAGTAAGAGGAGGAGGAGGAGGATTTCAGCATATTAATATGACCCTTCCTGCTTTGTCTGCACCTGAATATACAAAGGGGATAGTGATACTCAGGCAAACAGAAAGAACTCCTCCAAAATCCTTGAAAATTGCACTTATATGTGTCTTTATTTTAGAAAATTAATTTCAGAACTTCAATTTTTCTTATTTGTTTTCTATACTAGACTAAACTCCTGGACATTTTGATATTTTATTTCATCTCTAGAGTGAAGTGTACTGTTCAACCCAGCGGTACCTGATAGAATGGGGAAAATCTATTCTAATCATTTGTAGGTACATTATAAGTAATACCTTTGTAAAGGTATGGTGGAGGATATTTTTTCACATACCAAACATCAAAGTGCTTTATACACTTATTGCTATTTATAACTGCACTTAGCTCAGAATCTTCCTTGATCATCTGCTTTCAAGCAGTAGCCAAACTGACAGCTACTTGGTACACTCTCTCTTTTCTGCCCCTTCACTCAGGAAGCAATCACTTTTTTTTTCTTGTTAGGGTAGATACAGATGACATTTCAGCCTTGTAAGATATTTTCTTAAGATAAATTATGGTGCCAACTATTAAGGTGATATCATGTCCAGCATATTACAAATTACTTAAAAGCCAGTCTATGGAGAAAAACAGACTCTGTGTGACTTTGAGATAAAGTTCACATTAATGACTCTCAGATTTCAGTCTTTCCACCAAACTCCTATGGACAGATGAGTTTTGCTATTTTTGCTTGTTTTGCTGTTTATTTATTTTAGAACAGTTGAGTTCAGTTGCTGGTTGCTTGTTGTTCACCTGTTTGCTGACTTCTGTCTGCCCTGCTTTGCAATGGGCTGCTTTCCCTCTGTGATAATCTTCTGTCATGCCACCCCACCTTTAAGGTAGCCAATTATGAACTGAAACCTTTATGAACACCCAAAGTGCTTTTTGAAAACCTGTCAAAAAACCCTTCTTGGAGGACTTCTGGGAAGATTGCAGAGTGGTGAAAAGTAGCAAATCAATCTCTCTCAGATTAGGAGACCAGACGCTGGAATATAGCAACATAGGGAAGAGAAGAATGAAGGAGGTGGGTCCCTAGGACCCAATAAGGATCTGAAGTGAGACTTGAAGACCACAAGGAGAATAAATAGAGGATCTCAATGCATAACAGGGAGGTGGAAAACAGGTCTTACTCCCTTAACCCCAGTTTGAAGCATAAGAGAAGCAGCTTGAATCTGTATAAGCAGAGTGACTATTGGTAACTCCAGAGGCCTCCATGGAGAAATGGACCAGTAAAATAGAGCAGTGGATGCTGTGGACTACAGTGGCAGATGAGTGATTCCAACTCAATTCAAACATTTCTAGGAAAGGGAGATGGCTGGAGTGTCTTCCCGTCTGCATTACAGATTTGTAGAGTGCACCTCTGCAAGGTTTCTATTAAGAATGGTAGTTTGAAGTATGCAGCATCATTCACCTCTGGGGAAACATCAAATCTAGAAGACAGGTTTGTGATTAGGAATCATGAAAAGATGTCTTAAAAAATATCAGGGATCACAAAATAAATCAATCCAATAGCTGCTAGATGATGCAAAGAAGAAAAATATAAGATTAATCAGAGTCGATGAAAAAGGAGATACTACAATTGATATAAAAAATATTCATAGAAGTAATAGAAGAAAATTTCCCAAGCATGGAAGTAGAATTTGGCATAAAGATAAGTGAAGCATCTCGAACACCAATTAGCCATGATCAAAAAATCTACAAGGCACATTGGAAAAAATTCCAATATGTGAAAAGGTCTTCCTGTTTGTTAATTTTCCAGATACCCTATGTTCTTAAAGAAGTATCATTTTGCATGGAACATGAGTTACTTAAAATATGTAAAAGTGTGCTATTCAAAATTAAATTAGCTGTAAATGAGTATTGCTAAGCCAATCAAGTGCTATTATTTTTGTAAAGCTGTTACCATGAATAATAAATCCTACTGATGTGAAAAAAGCTTCCAAATACTCAAAACAAGAGCAGACTATTAAAAACTGTTAGAGAAAAGAAACAAATGGTCCATAAAGGAAAGTCCATAAAAATCACATTAGAGAGCTAAGGATATGGCTTAGTGACACAGCACATGCCTGGCAAGTGTGAGGTCCTGGATTCAATTCCTGGTACCAAAAAAAAGTCAGAGTAGACTTTTCAACACAACCCTTAAGTCAAGCCATAAAAGGAAACAATCTCCAAATTAGATTTATGTACCCCATAAAACTATCTTTCAAAACTGACAGAGAAATAAGATACTTCCATGCCAAAGAATTCATGACTATCAAATCAGCACTCCAAAATATTCTTTAGGCTATTCTAGAAAGGGGCAACAAAGACTACAATGCCATGAACCCCAATAGAATGAAACCACCTGGTAAGGCAAACAATTAAATACAGGGGAAAGAAAGGATACCAAAAACAGGAAAATAACATGACAAGAAAAAGTCAATACATGTCAATTAGAACCACCAATGTAAATGGTCTCAATTCACCAATGAAAAGAAACAGACTGGCAGAGTAGATCAAGAAACCAGATCCAACAATATGCTGCATACAAGAACAGATTTAAAGAAATAAGAAATTTGTAGACTGAAAGTCAAAGGATAGAAAAAAATACTCTATGTGACAAGAGCCTGGAAAAAATAATGGGAAAATATTGCATTTGCAAACAAGGTAGATTTTAAGCCAAGACTGACCAAAGGAGACAAAAAAAGTCAGTACATACTTGTTAAGGGAACAGTCCAAGAGGAAGAGATAAGCACACCCAACTATACAAAACAATAATGGACACAAAAAACCAAATATGCACTAATACAATTGTGAAGGGAAAGCTCCAGACTCCACTATCACAAACAGACAAATCAGCTAGACAAAAAAAATCAACAATGAAATATCAAAATTTAACCAAACTTACGTAAATGGACTTAGTAGATATCTATGGTGTTCTGCCTCACATCAAGATACACATTCTCAGTTGTACACAAGACATTCTCCAAAATAGACCACATACTAGTTCATAGAACATGCTTAAATAAATTCAAAGGGATTGAAATTATTCCATGTGTATTATCAGTGCAAAGGAATTGGAAATTGATGGCAAAATAAACCACAAAAACTGCATAAACACATGGTAAATAAATAACACACCCACGAACAACCAAAGGATCACAGATGAAATTAAAGAAGAAATTAGACAGATTCTAGAATTAAATGAAAATTCCAATACAACATATTGGACTTTATAATATGCAATGGAAGGAGTCTTATGAGAGAAATTGGGAGTAGTAAGTTCCTTCTTCAGAAAACCAGAATGCACTCAAATAATCAACCCCTAATGTTGAATATCAAGCTTCTACAAAAAGAAGAGCATGTCAAACCCACATCTCCTACAGATAGACATTATAAAGATAAGAACTGATTCCTTAAAGCAAGCAATACTCTGCTACTAAAAGCAGAATAAGATCTAGCCAAAAAGCATAACACAGGTCATCCTCCATAGTGAACATAGATGCAAAAGTCGTCAGTTAGATGCTGGAGAACAGAACGCAGCAAATGATCAAGAAGATTGTACACCATGACCAAGTAGGATTCATCCTAAGGAGGCAAATCAATAAATGTAATATACTGTAGTACAAGAACCAAGGACAAAACCCACAGGATCACCTCAATAGATACAGAAAAAGCATTCGACAAACTCCAACACTCGTTTATGATAAAAACCCTACAGAAAATTGGAATAGATCATCTCTATTTCAATCTGACAAAAGCTATCTTTGACAAACCAATGGGAAACATGATTCTAAATGGTCAAAGCAAAGTTTTCACTCTAAAATCAGGAACAGGACAAGAACGTTGTAGTCACGGTTTGCAAGGGAATAGATTTAATACAAGATGTATAATTTATAGGATTATTTTATAATATTTATTCAAAAATGTCAAATGCAGAAGAGTGCAAGAGATTTATACACACAATAAAGACCCAAAGAATTCTGCTGAGGGCCTAGATTCCACATCGATGTCCTGCATATGTCCAGCTGGAGGGCTAGAGCCCATACCAATGTCTCATGCAAGTCTGTATCAAGAATCTGCACTGGAAAGGCCCAAAAGCCATTGGTGGAAGCCATTGGTGGAAGCCATTGGTGGTTCATCTGCAGGATGAAGGATCTCTGCCTGTAGACTGAGGGATCTGCACTGGAGCCAGGAGGAGACTCCCAAAGTAAGGACCAGAGCTCCCCCAAAGAGAACCGCAGCCATCCTAAGTGACAGCGAGGACCCAAGCTCCTCTGATGATAACAGCTGCATTCGTATCAGGAAAATCAGTGTGACAAGCTACTCCAGGACAATCGACAGCACACCATCTTCCCCTTCATTTCTTCTTCTGTATTGTTGGGAACAATCCCAAGGTGAGCCTTCCACATCCAAAACCAAAATGATTCAGTTCAGCTGGGTAGTATAAGTTGACCACTAGTTAAAGTACCACAGATGTCCATTGTCACCATTCCTAGTCATAGTTCTGGAAACATTAGCCAGAGCTATAAGAGAAAGAAATAAAAAGAATAACGATTGTAAAGGCAGAAGTCAAATTATCATTATTTGTGGATGACATTATACCCCACATAAAAGACCAAAAAACTCCACCAAAACACTTCTAGATTTAAGAACCAAATTCAGTAGTGTTGCTGGATACAAAATCAATACTCAAAAGTCAGTAACCTTAATGCACATGAAAAACAAACCCATTGAAAAGTTAGGGAAGCAACACTCTTCACAATAGTAGCAAAAAAATGAAATAGGTAGCAATAAATCTAATGAAGGAAATAAGAGACCTGTGTATTGAAAACTACAGTACTCTGAAAAAGGAGATCAAAGAAGATATCAGAAAATGGAAATCTATCTCTTGTTCTTGGGTAGTAAGAACAAATATATTGAAAATGGTCATATTTCCAAAACTTTTATACAGATTTAATGTAATACCAGTCCAAATACCAATAGCATTCCCTACAGAATTAGAAAAAACACTCCTAAAATTTATTTGGAACCAGAAATGATGCAGAGTGACAAAGGCAACTCTGGGCAACAAAAGCACGAAAGAGGATATCACAATCACAATCACTGACTTGAAATTATACTACAAAGCTATCATGATACAAATAGCATTTGACTGGCAAAAACCAAACCAAAACAAAACCAGACCTGAGGATCAATAGGACAGACTAGAAGATGCAGAAACCACTGCAAACACATTCAGTCACCTTATCTGCAACAAAGGAACTGAACACCTTCACTGGAAGAAAAAAGTTCAGTAAATGGTGCCAGAAAACCGGGCTTTTTACACATTGGAGATTAAAACTAGAGTCACATTTTTCATCATCCACTAAACTAAAATCTAAATGGATCAAAGATCTAAATATTAAAATAGAACTAAATAATTGGAAGGCAGAAGTGGTAGAACTCCAGAAGATACTGGTATAGGCAAAAGTTCATGAGCAAAACCCCGATCGCACAGGAAATATTAGAACAAATTAACAATGGAGATCTCATCTCATCAAAAAGCTTTTACACAGTAAAGGAAACCATCAACAGAGTGAAGAGAACCCACAAAACGAGAAAAAAAGTTTTGCCAGCTGGTCCTCAGACAAAGGGATATTATTTAGAATATGTGAGGCATTAAAAAAGTCAAGCCCTCAAATTTAAAGACCTACTATAAACAAGGGTATCTGGGATGCATAGACACTTCTCAGACACAGAAGCACAAACAACAAACAAACATATGAGGAAATGCTCAACATCACTGGTCATTTGAGAGATGTCAGTTAAAACAGCACTGAGATTCCATCTTCCTCCAGAAAAAGTGCCTATTATTAAGAAATCAACTAATGACAAATGCTTGTAAGGCTTTGGGGAGTAAGGAACCCTCTTCCACTGTTGGTGAGAGTGTAGACTGGTGAAACTACTGTGGAAATAGATATGAAGATGCCTCAAAAAACTTAAACTAGAGATTCCATTTGACTCAGCTATTCCTCTTCTCGATATTTTCCCAAAAGTATTAAAAGCATCACACCACAGTGATATAGGTGGACCTATGTTTACAGTGCACAGTTAGTAATAACTAAATCTTGGAAACAGCCCAAATGCCCACCAACAGATGAATGAATAATGAAAATTTTTATACAGTGTATTACTATTATGCCATAAAGAAGGATAAACTTGAGATTTTTCTAGATAAATGGATGCACTTTGAGACCAGACTTCTGCATGAAATAAATCAGACCCACATGTTTAAATATCACACTATTTCTCTGATGTGCAAAATCTAAAGCATAAATAAGGACCAAAATGTCAAATAGACATTGGGGAAATAGGAAGAAAGTGTTCACATGGGAAAAGGAATAAAAGAGGGGAAAGGGGGAAAAAAGAATAGAAGAAAAAATGGAAACAAAGCTTTTGTAAAGGAGGGGAGGAGGGGTCAAAGACATTGTGGAAAAAAGTAGGATCAAGATATATATACAGGTACAAATTCCTTATGATGAATGTGATCATTATGTGTATCTTAAATGCACCAATAAAATTAACTTTAAAAATTGTAGAAAAGTTTTTCTATACAGTACAGAAAGCTAGTAGTGGATGGAGGATCTAACCCAACATACCACCAATTTTTCTCATCAAACACACCAGTAATTTATTAAGTAAGTCATGTAATATACATGTGCTTTTGGACTTGGAATGGAGTTAATCCTGATCAACCCATAGTAAACTGAAAATATCACAAGACAGAATGCACTTAATACATCTAACCTGTAAGTTGTTTTAATGTGTAAGCATGTTCAAAACATTTACACCAGCCTAAACTCAGGTGGTAGTGTGTATCTGGGAGTCTAAGGTCAATTAATAAGTAACTATATTATAAATAAAGAAATATAGGACGGTAAGGATTAACCATAGCAACACAGATAGGAGTAAGGAAAATGCACCAGTGAGAGTAGATTCTGGCTTTTGTTCTTACCACTTTTAAACAAATCATTTACATTTCATTTTGCATTCATTTTTACCAGTAAATATGATCGCACCTCAGTCTTCCCCACATTTCTAGATGTATGATATATCTCTCCAGACTCTACCTGGCTTCACTCTGCTGTAGAGCACTTTTGCTAGATACCTTGATATCATTTCATGTGCAATTATTTAAAAATTATTTTAACTTTCCTGTAAATTTCTCTTTTCCATAATTTTATCAGTTCTCTTGAAAGCATCATCATTTTTCAAACTTGGATTTAGAATGGTCCTTGATCCCTAGTATTCTTTTGTCCTTGATCTAATCAGTCATCACATTTCCGGATCTACCTTTGACCCATATCCTTGTTTCTATTCTTCCATTACTTTGCCTTATTGTCCCTCAAAGGTCTTCCAGGTGACTTCTATACATTGTAGATGGTAAATCAAGGAGTCTAGTGCCTGTGGTCCAGGAACAAGCCCTAGATTTGTCACTTGGTTCTTCCACGCAACCAATACTGTATCTGTCTTACCCTTACCAACCTTCTTTGACACACATTATGGTCATTAAATCACACAAAATGTACTTCCAAAATCTTGGCTGTTTTCCCTTTTTACTGACACTTCCTTATTTCAGATCAACATCAGCTTACTGAACAGCTGCCTTCTTACTACACCTTGCCATTTTTAAAAATAGGTGTTTTAGGGTAGCTTTAGATTTACAGAATACCTAGTGTGGAATACATGTATATCTCTGTTTCAGTTTTCCCCATTAACATTTTACATTACCTACGCACATTTGTGAAAACCAAGAAATCAAAAACTTGTACATTTTATGCAAGGCTTTTTTCAGATTTCAGTAACTTTTCCATTCGTGTCATTTTTCTTTAAAAAAATTCCAGGATCTTGTCTGGAATGCCCTATTATATTTGTTTTCAATGTTTGCATAGCCTTTCCTGGTCTGTGATGGTTTCTAGTTATTCTTTATTTTTTATGACCTGGACAAGCTTTGAAGCATAGTCTGGTATTTTTAGAATTTTCATCAATTTATTTTATTCTATATTTCTTCTCAGGTTTAGACTCCAGTTATGGCCTTGGAGGAGGAACGGCACAGAGATGAGATCCTCTTCCGAGAGTTTATAGTGGACACATGATATTAACATGGTTTGAGAATGGCTATGCCAGATTCATCACCTGGTTCAGGTGGCGTTTCTCAGCTGTAAAGTTACACTTGATCTTTTCCCGATTTATTATTTGGAAGAAGTTCAGGAAGTGCAGCCAATGTAGTAGCTGAGAGAAATTAAGCTTCATGTCTTTGAGCATGGACTAGATACCTAAATTATTAAGAATTCTTCCAGAAGATTTATCTCTTTTTCTGTAGTTTTTCGTTTATATAGGCAATAATTGATTCATAACAGTCTGAATACTAAGATAAATAAATACAAAGTGTAGTGGATTGTTTTGTTTATCCAATACTACCTCGTGTAGCTTGTTGGTCAAATTGTCTCTACTTTGGTCATTCCATTGGGAAGGCTTTCACATTGACTCCTGTCGCTGTTTGCCATGGCCTGATTTTTTCATTCTTTATTCTCTGATGGTGTAAAATGCTATATATTTTTCTATATTTTTGAGAAAAATTTTATTAATAAAATTAAAGCAATCAACATGTATTAATATATATTATTACTGCTGTCAAACCAATTAATAATACATGTATCATCTCACATAGTTACCTATATTGTGTGTGTGGTATGGACAACTAAAATTTACTCTTGCCAAATTTCCAGTTTATTATACAGTGTTGTCTGTACTCCTGAATCTGTAAATTATTCATCCTTCATAACAGTCTTATACCCTCTGCCCTCCCCATTCCCAGAATGATGATGTGCCTTAAAATTTGATGATGTAATTAAAATTTTACATTCACTTTCTTTTGTAATTGTAATAAAATGGAAATTCATTAACACAGTATAATAGGTCCTTTGTGAATTTTCTCTGTCTTGTTAACAAATTCATCTGTATATAAGCATAGACATCATTTCTGAAAAGTCTGTTAACAGAATACCACCCTTCAAACATGAGTGGAAAAACCTTTCTCTGTGTTTTCATAGTGCTCTGACCACATGGTGGTAATTTGTGTTGAACAAATTATAGGGAGCCCGATCTGGGCCTCCTCATGGTCCAAAGGAGTTTCTATTTGCAATCCCAGGAAAAAGCTATTATCACTTTTAGTATAACCCACAGTGGGAATAAGAGACAAAGACATATCTCCAGTTCTGGGGAGCCAAGGGGGCCCTAAGTTTAGTTGGAACAATGGCTAACTGGAACAAAGGCCATGACCCAGGGGCAAACCTGGGTTTCATTAATTTGTGAAGAGGAGAGTAGCTTGAGGTTGAGTGACTGTGAGAATGGCAGGAAGTGTGTGAGTTCTGTGAGCTGGGCTAGGCAACAGGCACAACAGCACCCCTGTAATATGCAGAGAGAGGTATGCAGAAAGGGCATAAGGTTTTTTTAAAACAGATAACCTTTAAGCTTGGAGGGATCTGTGTCACACAGTTTGAGGAAGTATCTTATGCTTTTGTTCTTCTTTAGCTTTGTTGACTGGTCTTTTTGCACTGTGTCATCATGGCTTCATTTTTGAGGCTTGATCCCAGCTGACAGCTGGCATCTCTAGGCTTAGCTCATGCTTACTACTAGGGAGTTATAAGTGAGGCATCACTTACCTATGGCATTGCTTCAAAGGCACATCAGTACTTGGCAGAGCCATTTGCATTACTTAAAGCCAGTCAAGGAGGTAGAGAGTATCCTAGCCAGCTCTGTACATATCAGTGCATAGAAGTAGGGCCAGGGTGAACCAAAATGGAGAAAAATTGTCTTATTAATTGGGAGCCATCTCAATGGCCCTCCACATACATAATACTGTAACTTGCACAATGGCAATGAACCATCGTCTTATGTTCATTTCCAAAATAGACAGCTATATTGTTTAGAGACAGTAAAATAAGCTTGTGCAAATGCTACGTGTATTTTAATAAACTCACAGATATAAAATATGCTAAAAAACAGGGATGAGAAATGGAAGAAATTATTTTATTTAAATGAACTCCTTCCTACTCTTCCCAATGCAGAGCCTCAGGTGAGTGAGTTACTTGACCGGAAGCAGGAATAAAGGACTGGAAATGTGAGACCACAGAAGAGAAAAAGGAATATCTTAATGACTTTGTTACCATTGGGGGAGTTGATAATCAACTTCTTTGGCTGTTGGGAAATGTGGAATAAGTTAGAGAGGCAGACTGCAGACATCCTCACACTTACGCAAAAGCCTCTCCTTTAACTAACATCATTATGTATCAGCTGAATATGGGGAGGATGTGGAAATAAGCAAGAGACAAGGCGTTTGCCCCAAGCTTTGTCACCTAAGTGAAAAATAGTCAGAGAGTAAGGAGGCAAGGAAAATCGTGAAAAGGGTCTCACTACAAGTCTAGATTACTTTAAATAGAAAAGAGACATTATAAGTTATGTAAACAGGAGTGTTACTGGATGAAAATTGTTTTAAGAAGAAATAGGATAGATTACAGCACTAAAATGGGAAAGATGTCCTAACCAAACATGAATGTATAAATGCACAAACATGGACACGCACTCACACACACACACATACACACACGGACACACAGAGACAAAGAGATCCTCAGTTACCTCTGTGGCCTAGAAGCATCATAGATGATACACATATCTGGATACTTAGGAAAAATGAGAAGGCCAAAGGCTCCATGCTAGCTGAAGCACGGTATACACAAATCAAATCAGTCAGACAGGGCCAGGTCCTCCAAGGAGCCAGTGCAGAAGGCCAGGTACTTTGCAACTGCAGATGAGAAGCAAATAAAAAAAAATCAAAAAGATATCCTCTCTTATGGCTTTACGTTGGACTCCTCAGAAGCAGACCTTATAAAACAAGATTCATGTGAAAGTAATTTACTAGGAAGTGTTTAAAAAAACCCCAAAAAACAAGAAAAAAAAAATAACTAGTAGGTCAATGGGGAAGAAAGAATTCTGTTTTGGTGATGGCTTCAATGGATTAATATTGGAAGTGTTACAGGCAGATGAGTTAGATAGCAACATTATAGGCAGTCAGACAAGGCTAGGTCTTCCAAGGAGCCAGTGCAGAAGTCCAGACACCTTGCAACTGTAGGGGAGACAGACACCTCCTGCTGTGGGCCAGGCCTCAAGACAAAGGATCAAACAAATGCATCCATATCCTAAGCGACTGATATTTTAAATAGGTATGGGTCACCTTGAGGAAGTCAGGAGTCACCATCCTAACCCCTACAGGAAGAGTCACTCACTGCTCTTGAAACATGCTTGTTTGCTACATGACTGGCTTCCCCATTTGACCCCAACTTAGTCAATTTTACCTGAGCAATTAATCTTACTGATTGACCATAGTTCTGTCCCACCTTATGCCTGCCTTGCGAGTTCCCATGTTTCCTCACCATAGACCTGTCTTACTTTGTGGTTTTGCTCTATAAAAGGCCCTAGAAAAAATAGTCTTTAACAACCCATTCAGGACTCCTTCTGTTTCTCTCTCTCTGCCAGAAGATTTCTTTCTCTCAATAAATATATTCTGCTCTTAATCTTCATTGTTTCTAAAATTCATTCTTCAATTTCAGAGAACATGATCTCGTACCAGGAGATATAGTAGGTTGGGAATTTCATTCCTCTATATCAGAAGGACCATAGAAAAATAATCTAACAGTCACTCCTGGTTGGCTGGGCAGGAGCAATGGTACAGAAATAGAAAACAAAGGAAAGATGTAAGAAATATCTGCCAGCTGGGCTTGTTGATTGATGCCTATAGTCAGCCTTGGGAGACTGAAGCTAGAGGACTGCAAGTTGGAGGTCAACATGGGTCACATAGAGAGCATGAGGCAGTCTAATGGGAGACATTGTCCCAAAATAACAAGCAAAAACAACAATGAATAAAGAGAAATGTCTCCAAATGAAGCCTTCCCTGTAGGGATCAGGATACTAGGAATATGTTCGAATCTCAAGGATTCGTGCTTTGAAGATTGACCTTTCAGAGAATGAGACATCAAGAGGAACTGAATTGAGAGGCAGGTAGACCCCATCCGGTACTTATGCCAGCATTGATTAAAACATAAGTGGAATGGTTTGCTGGCCAAACCTAAAGAAAAGCAGGTAATCCCAATGTTCAGAAGACTGTGTATAGGAGGGGGCGGGATGAAATCATGCCGTACAAAAACACTTGAAATAAATACGACTTAGAGGAAAGAAGACTCAGGATAGCGGAAGACTCAGGATTTCATGGTCTGTGTAATCTTTTCCTTTGTTCCTCCCTTCAGCCAGGCATAGTTTTTGCTATACAATATAATAAGTGAATGCTTCCTCCTGAATGCATTGAATAAATGAATTGTTAAAAATGAGTACACATGATGTGAAGGGATAGATGATGTATTTGAAGGGTAGTCATATAAAAATGAGGAGTATTTTCTTTTATGTCTTTAGGGAGTAGAAATAGGACTGTTGTTTGCCTGCCATATGACAGATATATAATAAATATTTAAAAGTACTTGTCAACTCAGCTGTCCAAATATAAAACTGCCTCGAGGTATTTGAGGGCACTTGGGTAGTCACACGATAAAAATAAATTTGAAAGATATGGATGAGATTTTGAATCAGGGCCAAAGGGACTTTCCTACAAGATTCCTCCCAAGTTTACAGAAGCATAGAGAATGGTTATATCTAGAAAAATAAAATCTGAAAGGGTTTGAAGGCTTTTTTTAATTACAAGTGTTCATCATCCATTCATTCTCCTTTAGCTTTTCCCCTAAGGCTGGGATTTTTCAGAGTTAAGGGGAGGATATCTTTAGGCTATATTAGTCTCTGAATTTAAGAAAATGCTTGATTCATATTTCATATAAAGTACATCATCAGATTCACTGAACTTAGGAAAATGTCTTGCCCTTGCATGTAGGGCTACTTGGTATGGAAGTAGAAAAGTGATTTTCATTACTACCAATTCCTTAGTTTAGGAAACATAATAACTCTTCTTCATTCAATTATAGTGATAAACCCCAAACAAAATAATAATAATAATAATAATAATAAAAGCCCCAGTAGCAAAAAAATGTGACATACAAGAAAAATGAATACAGTATTGAAGGTATAATCAAACTCCTCTGATACTATAAAATTAGAATAGACTATTATTAGAGGGAAAAAAAAGTTACATAGGATAAGAATTCTGTTTGCCAGACTTGAAGCTGTACTTTTAAATTAGTATCCAAAGGGTTCTACGTGAGTTCAATTGTTTATTGTATGAACCTGTAAGTCTTTGTACAAATGGTTCCCAAGCTTTCTTCTGATTAGCTCTGTAGATCCTATAAAAGCAGTGACAGCCATGTGCATTTATTTATGGGCTAGGACAGGAATACGGTAAGATTCCTTTTCCACTTGTGAAGTAGCAAGTGTGATGACTCTGCTTTTGTATTTCAGACAGCCAGATAGCTATTACAAGATCCATTACTGTTACCAGTGAGCCTGGGAAGTGGGAAGTTGAAACTACCAAAGAGCCTTGAACTTGGAAAACACATCCTTGTTATTTTTCTGTTGTTGAACACCTCCATAGCGTCTGGGCTTAGTCTCACGAATCAAGAATTTACTCCCCTGTGGGCAAAGAAGGGTAACTGTACGACTCTCACATTTTTAAAGATTGATAGAAATGTATGTGCAAGTCTGTGTGCTGAAGTTTTGAATCTTTGTTTCTTTTTTTATTTCAAGGAGAATAAAACAAAGCAAAACAAAACAAAACAGAACAGAGCAGAGCAGAGTAAAGCAATGCATATAACACAGGATTTCAGAAAAAGACAGCAGGAAATCGACAGTGACTACCATAATGTCTCTTGTTTTCTTCAAAATAGTTGTCCATACCTTCATACACAATAAGTTAATGCAAATCAAAATAGTATAAAAACAACCAAAACAAAAGAATGAGAGCCTTAAGGATTTTCAAGACCAGATGCTAGCAAATCAATAATGGCTCCCAAATGTCTCTGTCTTCTTCAAAATAGTGGTCCATACCTTCATGCATATTGAAATCAAATAATTGAAAACAGACTAAAACCAATCAAAACCAAAAATAAAAGCATTATTGGCTTTTGAATCAAAATGATAGAAAATCATCAATGGCTATCATAGTGTCTCATTTTCTTCAGTGTAGTTGTTCATACTACCACACATAATAAAAGCAATTCTTGTAAACCCTTTAGGTGAAGTTCTAGACATATATAAGCCTATACATGTACATCTATCCTTTCTGTGTTAGAGAGATAAACAAAACAAAAAATAAATAACTATATCTAAGAGCCCCAAAAAATAGCAATGGGAGATTTCAAAACAAAGTGGTAGGAATATAACAAATTTTGTTGTTTTGCATAGTTATCTTCAAGAGTCTTACTCAAATTACCAGGTAGTTATGCAAAATTCTTCTAATCCTATGGATGTTAACTGTTTTGTTCCAAGAACTGTTAGAGTTAGTAGTACAATCATCTTAATAATCATAAATATGTATACACAGATTTATATCTTATTTCTTTTCTCTTCTTTCTTTTCTCCTTTTCCCTGAGTTATTTTTTCCTCATTGAGAAGTTTCTTACCCTTTCACAATGTTTATTGAAGATTTTGTATCTTATTTACTCTTTCAGTTTCTTACACTAGGGAGACAATACAGTATTTACACATGTGAGTTTCATTTATTTCACTTATGTGTATGGTCACAAGTTGCTTCCATTAACCTATAAAAGCCTCAGTGTGGTCTTTCTTTACAGCTGAGTAGTACCCCATTGTATAAAAATACCACATCTTTTTTATGCATTCCTCAGTTGATGGGCATTTGGGTTGTTTCCAAGATTTAGCTATTACAAGTTGTGTTGCTATAAACATGGGTGCATGTATATCTCTGTGGTATGATCTTTCCAGTTCTTCTGGGAATATGCCCAGAAATGGGGAATAGTTGGGCCAAATAGGACTTAAAATCTCAGCTTTTTGAGGAACCTCCAGACTGACCTCCACCGTGGTCACCAGCCTACACTCCCACCAACAGTGCAGAAGAGTTCCTTTTACCCCACAGCATCTCTAGCATTTGTTGTTGGTGGGTTTCTTAATCCTGGCCATTCTTTCTGGAGTAAGATGGAATCTCAGTGTGGTTTTAATTTGCATTTCTCTAATGACTAATGATGATGAACACTTTTTCATGTATCTATTTGCCATTCGTATTTCTTCATCTGAGAACTGTGTATTCATCTCAGATGCCCATGTTTGGATTGGGTCTTTGAATGTTGGGGGCCAGATTTTTTGAAATTCTTTATATGTTCAAGATTGTCTGAGGGAGAATTCACTAAGATCTTTTTCCCAATTTGTGGGTTTTCTTTTCCCTCTGTTGGAGACTTCTTTTGACATGCAAAAACTTTTTAATGAGATGAGATGAGATCCCAGTTGTGGATTCTGGGAAATATTTCCTATGCAGTTTGATTTTTGTTCATGAATTCTGTGCCGACCCCTATGTCTTCAAGATTTTTGTCTTCCAGCAGATTTAGTGTTTCTGTTTTAATATTTAGAACTTTGATCAATTTTGACTTTAGTTTAGTGCATGAAGATAAGGATGGGTCTAGTTTTACTTTTAGGCATATGGAGAACCAGTTTTTCCAGCATCATTTTTTTTTTTTTTTTTTTTTTTTTTTTTGCAG